>VZTZ01006688.1:19177-106899 GCA_013400955.1 Drymodes brunneopygia | reverse complement strand
CCACCCCTGCGGCGGCTCCCACACCACAGATGTGACCCCCCTGATGGGGCTCCCGCGGGCTTTGGGAGGTCTCAGCCTCCTGAGTGCCTCCCCATAGGCACAGCAGTTTAGGGCTGCCCCACCGTCTGTATGTGCCAAGCCGCTGGTGCTGGAGTCACACATTTTGCTGCAGGCGTGCTCTGGTCCAGCCGATGCTTTGATGTGGGAGCTGGGGTGGGAGTAGGATGTTGGCATGTGCCGGTGTTGGGCTATAGTTTGGTTACGAGCAGGTGTGTGGCTCAGGCACCAGGTGGGCAGTTCGGATCTGTCACTGGCTGCACCTGCCCAAAAATTCTGGGAGATTCCAGTCAGGGGTCTGCATGGAGGAGGGACAATGCCCTTGCTGCATGGAGCCTTGGGGGTTAGCACCCACTGCTAGTGGTGTGTGATGGCTGTGCTCAGATCCTGATCTTTTGCTTGGCACAAAGTCTTTGGTGTGAACAGTGGGGTTTCATTGCTGCATTCTGCGATGCTCGGGTGTCTTTCACACCAGGCTGCCTCTTGCATCGGTGCTGCTGTGGAACAGTCTTTCTGCATCTTTGAGTGATCAAGGTTAATTTAAGGCAAAGACAGATGATAATGTGCCTCCTGACAAAAGCAACGTGAACTGACAGGGCTGTGCTGCCAAACTGGGGGTGAGGGACTCCCCATGGAAATTGGAGGCAGGTGGAAGATCACGGGGTGCAGCCAAGTCGCCCTTTCCAGATTCTGGGGAGAGTAGAGCCCATGGCACAAGCTGCCTTGGTGGTTTTGACCAGGCCTGAGCACTGCAGATGCCCGGCATTGTACAGCCAGCCAGCTTCTCCCGGCAGCACGGAGAGGGAGAAGCCGGCCTTTTCCATTTTTTCCCTCTCTAGAGGTTGATTCTGATACTGCATACAAAATCAGGTGCTGGTGTGTGTTAATGCCTCGGTGGTGAAGCGTGGTGCGACCTCGTTATCCTCCCTTGCCAAAAACAATGTGTTCCAAAGCTATCGGCATTCCCTGCCTGCCCCTCTCTGAGTCCCATTAGGAGTAAATGGGTCCTGCAGCATCTGGACCTTTTTCCATGAGCACTGGAGTTTGTTTTGGCGTGCGTTTTCCCCCAAACCCCACGAGTCAGACATCCACCTTGCTGTTCCTCGATTAATGAGTGACTCGCCCTGCTCTCCCCATGGCCATATGCCGGGACCTGCCCCTGCTCTGTCAGGAGCAGGAAGCAAAAGCCAAAGTCCATGATCTCTGGCCGCCCAACGTTGTGTGACACTGGGACAGGAGGAAGCAGTGACGCTTCCTGGCTCTGGCCAGTGCTCAGCTGGTGTGTGGCTCTGCTGGTGGTGCCCTGACATGGCCCCAGGATTTTTGGGTCCAGCCAGCCAGGCATGCACCCTGCTCCGTGTCCTGGCCTCTGCCCTGGGGAGGCAAACAGGATGGGTGAGGTGTAAAATCACCGCTGAATCTGCTCCCCTGGGCTTGAAACGGAGTCAAACCAGTCTTGACCTGAGCTGGCTCCTTATCTGACCCTTTGTTTGTGGCAGGGGTGCAGGAGGGAGCAGGAGAGGGACAGCTACGGTGGGCTGGCTCCTCCGGTGAGGATAGGCAAGACCTGGGGACAGCCGGTCTAACTGGATTGTGTTTATCTCTCTTTGCTTCTGTGCTTTGTTTTGGTTCCTTCCTCCTCTTTTCCCCACGCTGTCATGTCACAGCTGGGGAACCCAAGGCAGTGGGGGCATGGAGCTGTTGGGCAGCTGGGCTTCCCACAAATTCTATTTGTCAGCCAGCCAGGAGCGTGGCTTCTCTTGCTCCATCTTGCTGCTTTGAAGTTTCCATGCACTGACCATTCCTGCTGGATCCATCCCTAAAGGTCTTTGGCTGCTGCACTTGGACCAGCCCACCACCTGCCCAGGTTGCAAAGGTACCTGGTGCATTTATAACCTGAACTGGCTGCGTGGGGATCCCCACATACACCACCCACAGCGGGTGGTCTTCTGCCCATCCTCCCCCTGTGCAGACACGCACTGAGCTGCTCCTACATGGCCACTTTTATCTCTGAAGTATTAATAAATGAAGCTTGCCTATTTCTGTGAGCCTTTTTAAGAGGCTGGCGGGGCTGCCTTGAAGGCTTGCTTGGCACTGCAACTATTCAGAGCTTTTTTCCGCATGTGCTCTCGCAGCCGATAAGCCAGGGCATCCAGCTGTCAGCTTTGGAGATTGCCAAAGCCTGCTCAGCGACATTTCTGCAGCCTTCGCTCACAAATGAGGATTTTGTTGGACGCTTTGGTTTCTGACTTGATGCTGGTAATTAAATATCTTAACTTGGCTTCAGAAAGCTGCCACTGCTGTGGAGTGACTGGTGAGGCCATGTGAAGCAGGATGTGCTTGTTCTGCTGGAATTGAGTGTGACCTAACTACGATTCTTCAACCTGCAATTTATTTTCTTATAAAAATATACTTTTTGTATATAAGTAAAACCCTTTTAAAAAGGGGAAGAAAAGCCTTGTGTTTTACTGCTGCACTGTTAAGCTTGCATGGACCTGCTGGGACAGCTGTTTGTTTGCAAGTCGTGGCAGCCGAATGCCATAAAATTCAAATCATGTCCATATTGATTTTTTTTTCCCTTCTCTCTCTTTTAAGATAATCATATATGTACTTTTCACTCATGCAATACAACAGATGTCAGTACCATGCTGGAAAAAAAAGGAGCTGATCTGAGCAAAGGGCCGTAAATTGGGGCAGAAATACTGAATGCCTGATCCTGACTTGTGTGTTGGTTAATTTAGATGCGAAGTCACATAGATTTACTCGCTTATGTGTTTACCATACTAGGGGGGGAGAGAAACAACTAGGAAAGGATTGGAAAGTTGTTAAATATTCCAGCAGAAGCTCTTCTGAGTATTGCATTAGTTCCCTCACCCTTCATGACATATTCTTTGAGCAACCTAAACTAGAGGTAGAGGGTTGGAATTAGATGGTCTTTAAGGTCCATTCCAACCCAAACCATTTGATGATTCTATGATTTCCAACTTTCTATTTAATGCAAAAATTAGAGGCTCCACAGCCCCTTGCCAGATACATGTTGTAATTTGCTGTTTGCCTTTGATTCTTCTTTCCTTTCTTCCTCAACTTCTCAACTTACTCAAAATCTGTGCTGGTGACTACTTGCCCTCCTGCCCTCTCAGGAGATCATTTGCATTTGGTATCTTCTGTCCTTGTGGCATGTCATAACATTTTGGAATACACTGAGGAACCAGGAGTTCTGGGGTAGCACAGAAAATCTCAGCTCAATGAGTCATAAAGCTTTCAGGTCTTTGTGGCCACCAACAAGAAAACCAAAGGAGATGGAAATGAGAGAAGCGGCCTGGCACACCATGAGGACGTGGTTAGTTGACTGAAGAGTTTCATGATCTGAGCTGACAGCGCTTTGTTTCATGATTGGTGTGGCCTGAGCACCAGCCACCTGAATTATAGCAAATTAACCAAATTAACGCCTGAAGTTGTCTGAACATCTGGCCTGTGTTTTCCTCGTGGTGGGGTTGGGTGGGGTCATTCCCAAGGGCATCTGTCCCCTGCTGTGCCCAGGTCTGGAGCAACCTCTGTGCCCTCACATGAGTCTCTGATTACCCTGTCCTGTTTGTGCTCCCTCCTGAGTTCACCCCCAGCCCTTTGGGGGGAGTTTATTGTAGATGCATTAAATGGAGGAGGTTTGTGCTGCCTGTAACACCTGGGCAAGGAGGTTGCTCATGGTTTCTTCCTGAGTCAGCCAAACTGGATGGGGTGGCCCAGCCTAGGGACACTCACTGGTGAGTCAGTGTGACTGTGACTCAGTAAGTTTCTCCACCTTCTGCTCCTCATGACCGAGTTGCCTTGAGAAACTGTGTTCAAAACATTGCCTTGACCCAGTGGAAGGGCGCTGTTGGACAGGCGTGTCCTTACCCACCAGCTGCTCATCAGGTCAGTGCTGGTTGGTGCTGATGTTGATTGCTCTTCAAACCTCACCTCTTCCTGCAGTACCTGCCACTTTTTGTATTTGGAGCTCCCTCACGGACATGGAGGCAGCGCAGCGGCGCGGTTGGTGAGAGCTGGTGCGTTGCTGGCTGTAGACATCCTCGTCTTTCCCAACCCAGAGAGCTCCCCAGCAGGGCCTGGAGGATGATTGAAGGGTTATTTGCCGTGCCAGACAAGTGGCTTCATGTTTCCCTTCTGCATTCCTGGGGCTGAGTGCTGCATAGCGATGTGCTTTCAGCTACGTGCTGCTCACCTGAATCATGTCTCCCCCGTGCACGCAGCCTGCGTGGCAGTCAGGGCTCTGTCCCTGTCCAGGCTGCTCTGTCCCAGTGCCACCGAGTGCTTTTATGAGAGGGTAATGAAATAAGGTGTGGAGGGTGTGGTGGAGGAGCCGCAGGAGTGTCCGGCTCTGTCTGCGGCGAAGGCGGCTGTGCCTGCTTTTACCACACCTCCTGGAGGGACGGTTTTCGGAAGCTGAACCCAGTGACCCAATTACCGACCTCTGGGTTTGGGCTGTTGCCAGGAATTCTGCACTGAGGCTCCTCGTCCCCTTTTGCGCAGGCCCTGGGTGGAAAGCAACCATTGCAAAGCTCAAAACAACTTGGCAACAGCCGGGGATAAGTGAGATAAAGAGGGGGGAAGGACCCAATTAATCCACCTGACCTGTGCCCATCCCTAGGAGAGCAGAGGAGAACACACTGGGATCTCCTGGTATTCTTTGCTTCCTGCTGTTCCTCTTTCACATGGGGCTTTCATCCTGTTTCCCGTGGAGATGGGCTGGGCTGCTGGCAGATCCTGCCTTGGGGCAGTATGGCAGGAGGAAGCAATTCAAAACTGTGCCATTCAGAGGCGGACTCTGAGGGGTGGTGTGTGAAACACCAGCAGCTGGGCTCTGTACCAATATGCAAAACTGAGCTGCGGAGCTTGGCAGCTTTTGGGGAAGGCTCTGCAGGATGTTGTTTCCTCCAATGCTATGCAGGAGTGAGGATCAGCTTCCCTGCCCTTATAGCGAGTGGGACATCCTCAGAGGTTGTAGGGTCGAGCATTTGAAGGTAGACTGTCACCAAGCAGGAGAGTCCTCACACTGTTTTTGGGCAGGAACACAACTTCCATGCACTAAGGCTTTGGGGGAGAGGAGCTGAGGCTGTGCTCTGCACCTGGGAGCCAGCTTTGCACCACTTGGGCTGGGAGGAGAAGACAGAAATCAAAGAAAACTGGAGTGTGAAAATGAGGGATTCAGAGGTACATCGTTCAGGGGTGGGATCTGCAGCCACTCGGGTCTGAGGTGTGAGAAGGAGAGTGCAGTGTGTTTCAGGGAGTGTGGAAAGATGTTTTATGTTGCTCAGGTGATTTTCTAGCAGCTTGGTGCCTGTTACAGGCAAACTCTGTTGGCAGGGTTTCCTCCCAGCTCTAGCAGGGAGGAGGAGGAGGATTGAGGAACAGTGCAGAGACCATTTCCCCCACCTCAAACAAGCAATATGAATTGTTTGCTATGGCATGGCAGTGGAGGCAGCACAGAGGGATGTTTTCTGACTCAGATGGTTTTGTGACATAGAGTTCAGTCCATGGTGGGTCTGCCCTGCTGCTGCTCCTGAGTGTTTCTTTTGTCCAGACCTTTCTGAGGCAGCTCTCTGGAGCTGCACATCCATCTGACTTTTACCTGGCCATGAGGTGTGGGTCTGTTTTTTTTTCTGAGTGCTTGTTCTTTGCTTGGCCTCAGCATCTGTTTAATGGATGGTGCTTAGAGGAGCTGTGAACTCATGTCCCATCCTGGAGAGTCTGCGTCAGCTGCAGTCCGGTGCAGCTGTTTCCTTCAAGGATGCTTGTGTGGATGGAAGCGACTGTAAATCTATTTGTGTAAAGCTTTCCCTGCCGTGACTCCAGTCATCCTTCATGTTCCTGTTGTTTTGTGCTGCTGCTCCTGGAAACCACAGCACCTTCTTGCCAGAGTTGAGGGTGGGGGAGATGTGTCAGGGAAGGTGGATACCCTTGCCCGCCTGGCTTCCACAGGAATCGCATGCAAAGGACGCTTCGCTGGCTGAGGCTTCCTTCCCTCTGCCCCCGAGGCACGAGGAGTGTCTTGGCTTGTGTGCCCAGTGCAGGGAAGAGAGGCTGCTCTGTGCCTTGATATCAGGGTAAGCCTTTGGGATGCCTGGTGTTTTTCAGCTGCCCTGTTTGGCCTGGTACCATTCTCCTTGCACATCCCATGCATTGCTCTCAGCTGCCTCTGCAGAGGGACACTTGCCCAGCTTGCTCATGGACAGCCTAGTGTTGGCTCTCATCCAACAACACGGCAAAAAAGCAGCCCCACGGTGCTGCCTCCTTGGGTTTTCTTCCATCAAGTCCTGTGGCCAAGCTCCTGCCATGCCCATCCCTGTGTCTCAGCCTCTGGGCAGGAGAGAGCAGGGTTAAGGCTGTTGGAGCTCGGGTGTTGTTCCGTGGTGCCGGGCAAGCATCAGGCAGGAGAAAAGCTGAACTTGCAGATCTGTTCCTGGGCGCTCCAGTAAGTCATGCCAAGGACTGTTTGAACACTGCTAATCCCAGGTGCCTCTGGAGCAACCTTGTTTACAGTGCCAGCGCTTCAAATGGGTGTTCTGACAGAAACTTTACGCAAGCTGTTTGCTTACCAGAGCTCTCGGGGTCTGGGAGATTGGTTTTCAGACCTCAGCATGCCATCTTCTTGTCCCAGCGTTTTGGAGACACCTTGCAAAGAGACTGGAAGCTTTTTCGGGACCACTCGGATCCATTTATGAGCTTCATCTGTTTTTCCATGGAGAGTGCTGCTGGTAAATTTCATGTGAAATAGCTGGTGGCTCTGGAGCCATGAGAAATCCCTGCCCATCACACAGTGCAAAAAGATGTTGAGGAAAATTTTTGGAGCATGCTAAATATTGTAATCCCTACAGCCAGTCTGCTTTTGGGGCTGGGGCTGGAATTGGGCCTTTATGCTCATCGTTTTTTCCCCCATTTACTTTGGTATTAAATGCTGCCCTTCTGCTTACTGGGTTCAGCAAAATTTGTCAGTTCTTAATTGATGCAGTGGTGGTCATAGGTGTGTTCAAACTGCAGCAATGTGTGACAGGCTGTGATTTGAGTCACCTAGTCGTGAAATTGTGCCATTCCCTTAGCTGGCACACTAGGACATACATCCAGGCTTTTCAAGCCATTCTATAGCGTGACAGCTTTCATCCTGAGAAAATGACAGTAAAGAAGAACTTTGGCCTCAAAATTCTCTGAATTGATTTCCAAAGGATTGCTTGCACTTGCATCAGAGGAAGCTTTGTTGGTTTTGCTCTGGGGATGGGGCTGAACTAGGTGAGAGACGTGTGAGACAGTGGTGATGATGTGTCTCGCAGCTGTAGCTCGGTTGCCTCATGTTCATGTTTTTCTTTTACCTTTGCCTTGTGGTTTGAACTGGGTTTTTCATCCGGGTGAAAGCCAGATTGAGACTGTCTCTTTGGGGGTCTGGCATCCCCAGTATGCTGTGGGGCGTGGGATAATTAAGGAGGATGGAGGACATCCCTGGGGATGGCAAGACCCGAGCACCAGCTGTGGTAATGGGCTGTTAGAGTGTGTTCTGAAATGTATGCCCTTACTCTGGGAAACTGACTCCAGGCAACACGGAGTGGGGCAAAAAGACCTGTGAAAAATGGGTGCTCACTTTTCCAGGGGGGAAAAAAGCCAAAGAAAACACATCCAACAGTCGCCTTGTCAAATATGTCACGGGAATGTCCTTATCCAGCCCCTGGGTTGGATTCAGTGCTGCTAATTACAGCTTCTCTTGCTGCTGAAAGGAAAAGTTTGAATCTGTTCACCCTGGGTTTCCCACAGCAGCATTTTGGGACAGCACCAAGCCCGTATCTCCATTACTGGAAGCTCTTGTCCAGTGCCAGAGACCGGGCTGCTCTTTGCACCAAGCCTTGGATTTGTAAGCACCCATTGTGGGTGAAGGTCGTGGAAAAACACCTCTGTCTCTCTGCACTATTCTGAACTCACCTGCTGCAAAAGGCCCTGCGGAGGTGCTCTGGAGCTCAAAGGATGTTGCTGTAATGGTCCCAAGCACAGGATTGCTGTCCTTTCTGGCTCTGGCTTTGTTTTTGGCTCTGTCCTGCCAGAGGATCCGCAGCTCAGCTCTCCCTTGGGTGCAGCCCTTCCCGCCTAGCAGAGCTGGCTGGCTTTCAGGAAAATAAACAGGCCTTCTCTGCTGGAGCTGGGAGTCCTGGGCTGCTGCACAAGGGGAGAACCAAACAACCCCTTCATCGCCTGCTTCTACCTGTGCCGCCACTGGAACTGGGCTGTGTCTGATTTATAACACGCTGCATTTGGGGGACAGCTTTGTGTCCTTGCTTCTAAACTCTCATGTAGCTCCAGGAGTGGAAACCACCCCTAACCTTCCCATTTTGCGCGTGGCTGTGTTTCTGTTGGGGAGTCCAGCATTACAGAAGCCTGTGGGATGCTGCTGGTGGGGCTGTGGTGTTGGTGAGCCCATGGCACACACCTGGGCAGAGCAACAGGGCAGTCTCTTACCTGAGCTTGTGGGATGCTCGGTGCTTTCCCAGCACCAGCTCCAGGTCATGCAGTGCCCCACACAGATGGATGTTCACAGCTTGCTAGTGCTGGTCTAACCCCAAGCTTATTAAAAGCCCACAGGACCGTGTCTTCCCTTTCCTCCTCCTGCTTCCTTCCCCCTCCCTTGGCTTTTCAACACCAAGTTTTGAATAAATCATCTAGGATGTGATCACACAGGAAATTCGCGAATTTGATTTTTTTTTTTTTTTACAGCCAAGTTCGGAAGTGAATTCAGCTCTCCAGGGTTTCAGTCCTGTGCTTTTTAATCACGAGGTTCCCCATCCTTTCTACTCTGTCACTTTTGACATGACGTCTCCTTGGCTGCGTAAGCTTTTCCCCTGCTTCTGCCTGCCCACAGAAACAATAGCTGCTGGAAATGCTCTTCAAGAACCCGGAATGGCTGGGAATTGCCTGTGGAAAATGCAGATTTAATCTATGTTAGGTCTTTTTGTTCTTATTTTGTTTACCACTTGGTTATCCTTTTTCTTCAAAGAAAGGCAAAGCCCTTGTTCTTGCAGAATTCACCACTCGTGATGTGTTCCTTGCTGGAAGTAACACGGCTCAAAATCCTGCATTCCTTTGTGCATCTTTGCTTTATTTTCTTTTTCTTTGTGGGTGGGAGCTTAGAGAGTATAATGGGCAGATTAGCAACTGTATTTGTGGAGTAACCCATCTTTGTGCAGGTCTGGCTGAAAACCAATTAAGCTTGTCTTGATCTCTAAATGAGATTTTTGTCGAGCGCCTCACCCAACCGCCTTCTGTATCCATTAATAGCAGGGTGGGATGAAAATAGCTGAACGAGTGAAGATCTCGTGTTGGATAAACAGGGAGGCGTCGGCTGCGGGGAGGTTCCCGGGATGCGTGCGAACTGCTGCCTCTTTGTGTGGTTGTTTTGTAGCTCTGCTTCTTCAAACCTGGGATTAGGAGTGTTGGAGTGCAAGTGTGCAATCCCCTGTGGTAGCAGGCGTGGGGTCGGAGGAAAAAGCTGCTGGATAACGAGGGAACATCCCATGGACTTCATTACTGTGCTGTGACATTCCTGTGACATCCCTGGGGTGAGAGCAGGGTGTGTTTGGGAGCTCTTTGTGGCTCTCAGCTGTGGGTCCCCCAGAGTGCCTTGGCCTGGGTGTATCTGTCTGGTCTTAGGTTGCTTTTTAGCCTGGAAAAACCCTGTGGCTTTCCAGGGGACACAGGACATCGCCAGTCTGGGGGTGTTTGCTGCTGCTGTGATGAAAACCAGTCTGGGAACAGCACTTCAGTGCGGCATTTTTGAAGAGAACCGACTAAGGAAGGATGCCTTTAATAAGCTGTGCCTTCAGGGAACCCTTCTATCTCTGTCCCAGGCTGTTTCTGCATCAAGATAAAGTTGCAGAGCAGCTGGATTTGTGCTCTGCTTTGGGAGGTGTAGGAGGGGGAAGGGCACTAAGATTTCTTTCAGGGTGCGAACATTCATTATGATCACTTTTATTTGTAAAGTAGCTACAGATAAGCTGTGCACAGGTGATACCTTCTTCCCTGCATGCCTGGCCTCAATGTTATAGACAAATGATGGCACGAGTGATCTCAGGACAAAGGGGAAAGGAAAAAACATCGGGTGAACTTGCAGGGTGTAGCTGCTGCAGATGTGCAGTAAAATGGAGCAGACCACCTTCCTGCCCCACTTGGTGCTCTCCTAGGGGTGCACAAACCAACTTTTCCCTGCATGCCTAGCATTTTGCTCTCCATCTGTGCACTCCCTAAGTTCCAAAAGCTCTCGGGTTATTTGTGGAAGTGCTGCTTTTTTTTCTTCTCCCAGTGTAAAAATGCCCAATAAGAGATGTGGTTCTAAAGACGTGGAATGTTGTGCTGAGGCCCATCAGGGAGGTCAAGGTCTTATGGACATCATGGTATGGCCCAACCCTGTCACTTCCTGTGCTGGGGAAATTTGGGTCAACTTGGGAATCCTGAATCCATAAAGATCTGGATCTAGATGAGGCAAGTGCCTTTCAGGGTTCAATGACAACTGCAAAAGCCTCAGAAGAATCAAAAACTGGGATGACTGGAAGATGGTTTTGATGCGTGGGTGGGAATTATGGAGAGAGGGGCTGCAACAGTGTCCAGGACTGGTGCTGTTTTGATGTTTTGGGATGCCCTTTACTGGGCTAGGGAGTTTTGATGCCAGTGAGACAGAAGAATACCTGGTGGCAGGGTGTCCCCTGCCTCCATCCTGCTGTCGTGGGGCTGAGGCGGTTCGGTGCAGTGATCTGATGTGGCATGGCAGCTGTGCCCCGTGGAGATGCCATCTCCTGGGAGGAAAATGTAAAAATAACCCTGTCTTTGGCTGTGTCTTGGAGTTGTGTGAGACTGCAGCAGAGGAGATGGGGGATGAGATGATATCCATGGAAATTAGGCTGGAGAAATGAGCCTTCACCTGGAGGAAAGGTCCTGAAGACTGTGAGGGAAATGTCCTCACCCTCCTCCTATGCTGGGCTGCAGGGGACACACTGGAGCTGGGCTCTGGGGTGGTTTCAGAGGGTTCCCCATTGTCCCCTGTCATCCTCTTCCTCACTGTGGGCTGAAGGAGGTACAGCCCCATGTGAGTTCCTGCACCTCATCCCATGCCGTGGCTCCAAGGTCTAGACAGGTGACACAAACCCTTGCAAGAGACTGTGTCCTGCCCAAGGCTTTGGGAACCTGTTGGTCCCATTCTTCCACTTCTTTGCTTTTCAGAGCTTTTATGGAGCAGGTCTGTTCCTCTGTGGGGGGACCATTAAAGTGTGGAGCTAGGGAATAAATCCATGGAAGCTGCGATGGATGGCAGACAGGTGCTCCTGGCATAAGCAGGCTCAGCTAATTTAATCTGTGGTGGACATGATCTCCTTTGTCTTCCAGTTGAGCTAAATATACCTTTTGGGTTGTGGTTATGGAGGCTAATTCCCTTTTTGATTATGGAAAACACCTTAATGTGGGATGCAGCTGGCTGCCTCTGGATGGAGGCGGGAGAAGAGTGGGACTGGGGCATCCCATGGCTGAGACATTCTCCTGCTTTCCTGTATCTGGACCAGTGCCAAGGTGTGGGATGCTCAATGGGCAGCTGTGTGGAGGGCTCCAGCTCCAGGGTTTCATGTAATGAAGGTTTTGGATGGAATCCCAGTGTAGCCATAAGCTTTCCATTGTCTGACAGGTTTGAAAGTTTAGTGGCTGAGCTGCACCTACCTGGCCCCAGCTGGTGGCTTCAGGACAGGGAAAAGGTCCCTCTCCATCTTTGCATAATTCCCAGAAGCAGCAGTTCAGTATTTCTAGATGCAAAGGGAAATAAAAAGCTGTCGGTCAGCTTGAGCAGCAATTGCCAGAAGTCTTAGTCTTGGAAGACAAACGGGAAATTAAATGCCAGTGGTGAAATTTAATGTGCTAATCCAAAGGTGCTACCTGGAAATTTTGTGCCTGGGATTCAGACCAGGAAGCTGATTGGGGGATGCCTGTTTGCACCCTGTTTTGTCTGTGTGGGTGCTCTACCAGAGCTGCTGGATGGGTCTTTGGCTGCTTTATCTCCTGAGCTTCATCCTGTGTGACAGCGTCTTCTGTATTTGGCTTCTCAAGGGTCCTTGAAAGACCAGAAAGGTGCAACAAGAGGTAAAATGTGCTGCTGCATCTTCCCTGCCATGCTGGCCTCAAACCCAAGAGTCGTTTTATCTTTTCAGCCCTCACTGTTGCAGGCGTCAGAGGAGCCAGGAAAGCAATTAATCAGGAGAGCTTTAGTGAAATGTGGCTTCAGGGTCTCCAATATTGGCAACTTCTGAGTTAAATACCCAGTGTCAGCCATGCAAGAGTCTTGTTCAGGTATTTGCTGGAGGTTGGCAAACTTACATTCCCCATTTGCTGGCCTTTGGTATGTAACCATCTTATCTGTGAGCAGCTGGATTTAATCCTCTTATCGACCTCTGTGCCAGCCCTTCACACTCTTCTGCTCCTCTGTCCCAGGATGCCGGGAAAAGCCTGGATGACTTCTGTGGGAAATAGGTGTTTGCCCTCCCTGGAATGATAACTTCTGTTATTTAAAAAGAAACAAAACAAAAAATGCACCAGCAAACTCCTGGATTGGGATAATTAAGCCAATTGAAGTGTTTAAGTGAATGAGTTTCCCTTTACTTATAAAAAAAAATATATGTCCCATCATGGTTCCTAAAATAACGAGCCACTGGCCTGATTTATCCCTGATTTGGCTCACACATGAAGAGGGGAGTAAATTATCATAGAAGCATAGAATGTCCTGAGTTGGAAGAGACCCTTAAGGATCATTGAGTCCAACTCCAGCCCTGCACAGGAAACCCCAGGAATTACACCCCGTGCCTGAGAGTGTTGTCCAAATATTCCTTGAATTCTGTCAGGTTTGGTGCTGTGACCACTGCCCTGGGGAGCCTGTTCAGTGCCCAACCACCCTTGTGGGGAAGAACCTTTTCCTAATACTCAGCCTAAACCTCCCCTGACACAACTTCATGCTGTTCCCTCAGGGTCTTACCACGGGCCACCACAGAGAATTCTGAGATTGGTGCCTGCCCCAATAAAAGTAGGGAAAATCAACTTTACAATTGAAAGATCAGCTCCTTATCTTATGTGGTAATGCCTGAGTTAGTTCAGAGAAGCAGAGAAGCCCCCTCCAGGGGCAGGGCAGTTTGTCCTTCCTTTTTTGGTGTCTCTGGGGCCAGTTTGCAGCTCAGAAAGGTGAGATCTCACCTCCCTGCCCTTGCATGGTCCATAAGCCAGAGAAGGATGCTGGGGAGCCTGGAGCTGTTCCCTGTGGCTGGGAGGAGGCGAGGGACCACATCACAGCGGAGATTGGGAAAGCCATTAGCATTTTACTCTGCAGAGCCAATGCACGAGGGAATGGCAACCCTTCAGTGGTGCCTTAAGTGAGTAGATGTGACGAGACACGTTTATTTATCAAAACGCTGATCAGTGCCGAGGGAAATGGGGCGTGTTTCGGGGAAGGGGTGGGGCAGCGTGGCAGGGCGGAGGTGGCCGCAGTCAGTGGGGACCACAAACACAGCTGTGTGTGCCCTGGTAACTCGAACCGATCGCTTCTGGGACTCCCTGCCTCAGACTGCTGCCAGAGATGCTGTGCTCGTTATTAATCTGCTGAGATAATTGCAGTTTTAATGTCTCCAGCGGGGGTGTTCACAGGAGGCGGAGGCATTCCTAGAAGCCCTCGGTGGGTCCCATCCTGGAGGCATCCAACAGCGTGACTCAGCGCCTTGGCTGGGGGTGTTTTGAAGAGGGCCTCGGGTTGGTGCTGATTTTCAAAGCTAGGCAGTGATTTGGAGCTGTGGAACAGCATTTTGAGCTGTGATTAGCAAAAGAGGCAGTTTGGGAGCGGGGCTGCTGCTGAACCTGGGGTAGAAGGGCAGTGCCTGAGCCTGGTTTGGCTCATGGGTGTGCAGGGAAGTGCTGCATGTGTATAAAAACTGGGGGAATGTTTTGTGCTGGGGAGTGGGAATTCTCCTCTTGCCTTTTCATCAAGAAGCTATAAAATGGCATCCAGCAGCTCTTCAGCCCATGCCTGGAAGCCAAAGCCAGGTGCACGCTATCCTGAGCAAGGCACAGGGACATCTGGATATTTATTTACATTTGAGCTGCATTTAGCCACTGGAGCAGACACTTGGAGAAAGTGACCTTAGCCTTGGCTCAGCATCCTGCATGCAGACCTCAGGTAGCCCTGAAGGGAGTTAGAGCTTGATGAAAGCACATTAAGCCATCAGTAGCAGGAGAAGCAGAGAAGATGAACAAACTGCAGTGTTTGGGAGCCCCATACTCCAGGAGAAATCACTTTCAGAGCAAACACTTCTAGTGCAGCTTCACAGGGTTGGAGGAGCACAAAGCAGAAGAGTTCCTAATGGATCTGTGCCACATCTCAGCAGGGAGACAGTCCCACCTCCCTGTTCCACAGGAAGGAGACCCTGGAGGGGTGGCTGGGGCAGTGTTTGGGAAGCTGTTGGGGGCAGCAGCCTCTATGTCCCATCCCACCTGGCAGCTGCAGCCCTGTGTAAGCCAGAAGCAGGTGTGGGTAGAGTTTCTGCAGATGTGAAACTGATGTCAGGCACTGTTTTTTCCTATTTGCTTGCAAAAATCATCCGTTGGCTCTGCCTGCTGTGGGGCAGAGAGTTGGGGACCAGGTGAAACGTGATACAGATCTGCACTGGGCAGCCCCAGAAATGTCTGCTCTGAAAAAGTGATTTCTTCTGGAATGTGGGAATGAAATGATGGCAGTGCAACCTCTCACTGCCGAGGAGAGTCCTCATTTTGTCTTGTCCCGTTGATCTGAATGAAGTAATTTATAAGGACGTTTTCCATGAATCAATAAATCCATGCATGCTGCTGTGCCTGGGAGGTTTAATTTGCTCTAGATACTGCACTCTGTCCTGAATTGCACTGTGAAGTTCTGCTCTTTGGGAGAGGATGAGGATACAGCTGGATCCTCTGGGAACGTGCTGCAAGCATCTGATGGTGCCTGATCCCTGTTAATTGTGCACCTCCTGGTTTGGCCAAAGAACTCAGGGAGGGTGTAAGAACAACAGTTTCCCTGTGTGTGGAGTTTGAGGGCTTAGTCCATTGTGCCAAGCATTTCCTGATGTTACAGATCTTGGGGAAATTGAAGTAAAAAAAAAAAAGGGAGGGTGGGAGCATTAACCTTTGAAGGACACCACAGTGCAGAAATCTGGGTGACAGGTAGGTTTTCCTTCCACATCTCTGAGTGATGCTTCCTCTCAAGAGGAATTGAAAAATTCCTGTTGCTCTGTGCCACCTCCCCTTCCAAAAGCTGCTTTTGTGAGCCCCTTAGAAGCAAAGCATGTGTGTTCACAAAGCCTGCCACTGGATCTGCCTGGAAAAAGAGGGTTCAGAAACACAGCTCTGCTGCACATTGAAAAGTCAAAGGTAACCCCAACCCCCCCAGTCCTGAGCTTGTTTTCCTTGCTTTGTCTGAGCACTGTGGTCTGGTGAGGTTGGAACTGGGCTCATGGATGGATGAGGGGACCTTGCTTTCTGTTGTGCACTGGGGGTTTGGGGTTGTTCCTTACCTGATCTTGTGCACAATGGATGTTTTGAAGGCCCTCTGAGCTGGTGGGACATGGACTGGGTCAGCTGTCCCCATGAGCACCTCTCCATCCTGTTCCACCTGCTTGGGTCAGCCCCTAGGGACCCCTCCACTTCTCCTCCGGAGCAGCCCCAAGACTATTTTATATCTCTTGGAGGTCAGAGCTCAAGCTGGAGAATCCAGAAACGTTCCCAGAGCCAAAACACGCCATGGCAAGCGTGTGTGTGCCTGGTCTCTGCTTCTCATTTCCTTCGTCACTGTGAGAGCAGTGGAGCTGCACATGGGGTTTCAGCAGGGTGTCCCCTCTTTTGTTCCTATATATTAGAAAAGTCTGCACATGTGTTTATGTTTTAAAAAAATATGTATATATTTCCACATGGCCGTTTGTGAGCTGTGCCCCTTGGGACGGGTCTGGTTGGACAAAGGAGGGATGTAGCTCACAGCTGCCTACCTGTTGCACTGGCAGCTCTGTGATGGTCCTGCTGGTCCAGCCATTCTTGCCCTTGGAAGTAACAGGTGTTGGCAGGGAGTGATCCCAAATCTGCTCAGATCCAGCTAGGAAGGCTCCCTTTGATGTGAGCAGGCTTTGGAGTATGTCTGGCAGCACCAGTGGAGAGGCTCTGTTGCTGTTACTTGTATCACAGCCTGGGCTGGCCTTTCCATGTGTGCCCATCTTGCATTTTCCATGCCCCTCTTTCCCACACCCTTGCTGGTGTGTTGGAATGCGACAGATGCAGCTTCTGGTGGCAGGGCTGGATGCTGGGCTTGTTGCCTGTCCTCTGGGACAGCAAAGGCAAGGTCAAACAATGGCTGTGCCAACAGCAAAGTGGAGCAGCCATAGAAAGTTGTCATTTTAAATAATTGCCATAGTGGTTTCTCCTCCCTTTCTTCCACCCCTTCCCCATGTTCTTCCCAATCACCATGTCCTTCCCCACCCACAACCTGGGGGCTGCCCGGATCTTTTCAGGATTTATGTTAAAAGGGAAGCGTTATGTACGTAATTAAACCGTCGTATTGCTGGATGGAAATGGGATTTGGTGCTTACTGCTGTGCCTGTTTCTCATGCGTGAGGGTGAACTGATTGATTACTGAGGTTTGAGATTAAATATTCCCCTGAGCTCCCCTGGCATTTATTGTGGTGGGGGGAGGGAAGAGGGAAGGGATGGAGGGAAATTAGGGTTTTCCTCCAAAGCAAGGAGAGTACAGGAATGTCTGCTGAGCACATCACCAGTGCCTGCAACACTGGCTGTCACAGAGGCTCCTGGCACTGGTGTCCTGGGCCACAATAAAGCAGGTGCCTTACTCTGCATCCACGATGGTGGGTGAGCTGCTGGTGGGCTTTGCAAGTCCCTCTCACTGCTGCACTGAGCATCCCATTGCATCCTTCCCAGTCCCCATGGCTCAGCTGCATCCCCACCTGCCCACATCTGGTTCCTGGCTCAGATCCCTCCCAGCCTGGCAGTGGGGTAGACCTGCTGTCCCTGCCTTTCTCCTTAGGAACACATCTTATTTATTTTTTATTTATTTATTTATTTATGTTTCTTGATTCCTTTTAATCCAAAACCCCCTCTGCATTTGGTTTCGATGGGAAGGGAGGGGAAGCTCTCGCATACCGCTCCTCGAGTGCGTGGTGGGCTGGAGACGCCGCCTTCGCCTGCTTCCCTTGAAGTCTAATTTTAGCTGAAGGCGACGGGATCCCTCCAGGGTATGGCAGAGATTTCCTATCAGCTGCCTAGACCTTAAGAAAAACACAAACAAAAACAGCACAGAAGCACTGAGGTTTGTTTGGGTGAATTCTTTCAGAAAAAAGGGTGTGACTTATTTTTATTTTTTTTTACGAGCAGCCCCTGCACACGCCGGCTTTGTTCTGCTGCAGTTGGGTATTTCAGGTCTTCCAAGATTTAATCAGAATAATTAGTTACTGTCTGTTTGTACCTTCTGTTTCTGTTGCAGGGTTACCAAAGGGCGTATTTATCTTCCAGAGGGCTGCCTAAGTGTCGCTTAATCGTTAAAGCATCTGATTTCCTCCAAGTTATCTGTCATGAGGCTTATGTAAGTAAATAAATGAATAAATAAACAAATAAATGAAAGCGAGGAGGGTGGGGATGGTGTTGGTGGATTCAGCTTGGGGGGGTGCTGTGTGGATTTTTCCTGATTGTCACGGGTTTAATTGTGAGTTGCCTGTGGTTCCCAGCCTGTCATGCGGCGATCAGAGGACTGAGTGTTTGGATTGGCGCTGAACAACCCAGCCAGTTTAATGAGGCTGCTCTCAGCCAAGCCTTCACCCTGCTAAACTGGCAAGAGCTCTGTTGCTCCCTGTCATTTCAGGAGCAGGGGGGAAAAAATAGCCTTACAGGAATGAAAGGCTTTTGCTTTCACTCACACAGTTAACAGCTTTGACTCCTTAACCCAGTGGTATCCCTTATAAAAATCACAGATCTGTCTGGAAATCAGTTGCCACCGTATGTTTGGCAGGATTGGGAATTAGCTGGTTTTCAGCCCGTGTTTGCACGTTTGGTTTGGGAAGGGGGGACTGTGAATGCACACATTTCCCATCTCTAACACGGGAGATGAGAAAAGTCACAGGAAATCAGTGCAGAGGAGGGTGGGATGGCTGGGAAACCTCACAGAGAGAGCAGTGAGGTGCTGAACCCAGCCCTGCTCCGTGCCTGGAAATCGCGTGATGTTTTCCCTCCAGTGTGTGTCATGGAGAGCAGATGAATGGCCCTGTTCTGATGGCAGTGTGGGGCTGGACAATTTGCTTTTTTCCCCTCGGTTTCTCTCTCTCCCTGAGCTGGGGTGGTAGAGGTTGGGTTCTGGGGAACTGGCTTGTCAGCTGCCTTTGCTGCCTCATTTGTCATGTCCAATGTGCAAACCCTGGGAGCGAGGGTTCAGGGTGCGTGTTGCTTCCCTGATGGGTTTAGATCCTTTTAAATCCAGAAGCAGCCTTTGCCATCAGTTTCCCTGCTTTCCTGAGTGAGAGGGACCATAAATTTTTGAGGTTGGTAGCTTTGTGTTAGCCCTTCTTGGGGATACAGATGTGCAGATGGGCTTTGCTCTCCTTCCCTGGGAGAAGCTCATGTGAGGGAAGGGGCCTGGATGGGGACAAGGTGGCACCAAAGGGATCTGCAGGGCTTTGGTGGCTTCAGCAGACCCAGGGAAAATTGCTTGTGTGAAGGTTGAGATTGAAGCCCATCTTCTCTCTATGTTTATTGGGAAGAGTAAAGACAAGCAACAGTGATGGGGCATGTTTTGGGCTCTGCTGTGGCAGAGCTGAAGCTGGGCATGACCCCCACATCCTGTGCCAGCTCCAGAGTAACAATTTGGAGAGATGCTGGCAGATCCTGTGTCCCACCTCTGGGACTGATGTGGTGGCTGTCACAACCAGCACCCTGTTGCCAGTGGCCTTTGCTCTTCCTGCTCCGGTGTGCGCGGAGGTGGGAAAAGTCTGATTTGATTTTCTTAAGAAAGCCTGTCAGCCTGATTTCTTTTCCTTGATGTTTGCCCAGCTGGAAAGCTGGTGGCAGTTCAGACAACACCTCCTGAAGCACTGGGAATGTGTGATGTTCAGCACAACCATTGC
Source organism: Drymodes brunneopygia (assembly GCA_013400955.1). Classification (NCBI taxonomy): domain Eukaryota; kingdom Metazoa; phylum Chordata; class Aves; order Passeriformes; family Petroicidae; genus Drymodes; species Drymodes brunneopygia. The sequence continues at coordinate 87,655 of VZTZ01006688.1, read as the reverse complement.
TCCTGCCTGGCATGGTCCCTCCAGCCACAGTGAGGGATGCTGGAGGGGGTGGCAGGTCTCTAATCCCCGTCCTACTGGTGTGTGCCTGCCTGCTTCACTCAGCCTTTCACAGCTCTGCTTGGTTTGGGCACAGGGAGAGGTGGGGAGGAGGAGCAGAGCTGCTGGGAGGTGAGGAGGGTGAAAGAACAGAGGGGAAGGGAGATGACAGAGTGGTGGAGACGGATGCTGGGAGGAAAAGGAGATGATGTGGCTCATTTGCCTCATTTGGAAGTTGCTTAGTTAAATTAAGTGTTCACTAGGGAGCCTCATTTGGCTTTTAAATAGCTTTGGAGCGTGTGAATGTTGTGTTGCTCTCTTCTTTCTGCAGTGAGAGCCACCTCCTGTCCCCATCTCTCTTTGAAGAATATCTCTGTTAAAGGTCCACCTTGGGATGTGGGAGGGGAAGCTTGGTGGTCACCTGCTATCAAAAAGCCCTCCTAGCTCTCCTCTTCTAGCTCCTCATCATTCCAGGCCATCCATCCTTTGCTTCTTTCCAGTCTGGATGCTATGAGCTTTGGTGACTGGGACTGACCACATGTTCCCTCTCCTGCAGAGGCCACGGCTTGCCAGGAGCTCTGGTGTTCATCACACAGCACCAGCTGGTCTGGGATGAGCTGGCTGGTCTTCCACCCTCTCTCCTTGAGCATCCCACTTAAGGCAGAGGTGATGCCCCTTTGGCTTTCCTATTTTTTTGCAGGGCTCTGTATTTCTTCTTTCCTTTCACCCAGCTGAAACACTGCTCCAAGAGACTGGAGAATGATTTTGAGCACCTTATTTCCCTCATTGTCCCTTAGTGCAGAGCTGGATGTTATTTGTGCACTTGATCATCCTGCTACCTGGTAAAGGAAATTCATAGTGCTTAGTTTTATTGAATTTCTGTAGAAAATGAAAGTGTCTCAAGCTGTTTCCTTTCCTTTGTCTCCAGAAAGGCACAGATCCTGAGGATGGGGGTGCAAACAATGTTTGCTCTCCAAAAAACTGTCTCAGTCAAGGATGGGGAATATTCCCCACACCTTGGGGTGTTCAGCTGTGTCGCCCATGCAAGCAGATCGCGGCCACCAAGTGCCACTGAGGTGTCCCCAGACATGGGGCTCCCTCCCTGCTCTTGTCCTCCACCATGTGCCCACCAGCCACTTCCAGACGTGGTGGGGGGAAGGTTTGGGAGGAGCACACCCCATTTTCCTCATAAAACTCCAACCAAGAGGCTTGGCCTGGTTTAGATTTTAAAAATAACTTGCACATTTGGAAGCTGAAGTTTCAGAAGGGCTCTGAATGGGATAATGGCTTTGATCGTGACAGTCCAAGATCAAGGGAGGGCTTTTTAGGTTTGCTGCATCAGCTGGAAAATATATTGTAGTGTCTAGACTTTATCATCCTCAAGAAAGGCTCTTTTTTTTTTTTTCTTACTCTACAAAAGGTCTAATCCAAAGCCCATGCACAGTTGATAGGAGGGGCTTTGATTGTGTCCAGGAGCGTGTTGAAAGAGGTGGAGATGAGCTTTGGACTTTGAAGGACTCAGGCCCTGCTTTAGAGGCGCCGCTGTTTCCGATGAGGCCATGGAAAAGAGTGGAAGTTGTGTCAGCAGTGGGGTGAGGAGGCTGAGGATGGGGCTCAGCTGTGTGCCAGTCTCCCCTCCCCAGAGCAGTCAGTCCTGCAGATATGAGCACTGCTGGGACCTCAGTGCTCATCGTTTGGCTGCTGTGCTTGTGGTCAGCTGCTCAGACCAGCATCTCCCACAGCTGTCTCAGTTTTCTCTGTGTAATAACCAGAAATATTCTCTCCATGGTGTGTGGAGAGAACTCCAGCATTTTTAGCTTAAGTGTAGAAAATGTACGGTTTTCTCTCCTTACCATTCCGTAAGTGGGCTTTAAACTTTTTTTTTATTATTTTACTGCATTCTTTTATTATTTAATTATTTCTTTTGTATTTACAAAAGAGAGGTAGGGAAGGATCTTCCTAAGTTGCCTGTAATAAACTCAAAAGCCTGCCACAAAGGTGGGGACCTCTGGCCACGTGTATTTTTAGAATCATGAAAGTTGGAAAAGACCTCCAAGATCATTGAGTCCAATCTTTGATCAAACACCACCTTGTCAACTAAACTACAGCACTGAGTGCCACATCCAGTTGTTTCTTGAGCATTTCCAGGGATGGTGGCTCTACCACCCCCCTGGGCACTCTGTCCCAATGCTTAACAACCCTTTCAGTGAAGAAATTCTTCCTGATGTCCAACCTGAACCTCCCCTGACACAGCTTGAGGCCATGTCCTTTTGTCCTGCCCCTTGTTCCCTGGGAGCAGAGCCTGAGCCTCACCTGGCTGCACCCTCCTGTCAGGGAGTTGGGGAGTGAGAAGGTCCCCCTTGAGCCTCCTTATCTCCAGGCTGAGCACCCCCCAGCTGCTCCTTGTCAGATTTGTTCTCCAGACCTCTCTCCAGCTCCCTTCCCTTCTCTGGACACCTCAATGTCCTTTTTGTTTGTGAGAGGCCCAGAACTGGACACAGCACTTGAGGTGTGGCCTCACCAGTGCCCAGTGCAGAGGGATTCACTGTTCTGAAAGCCCAGGTAGCAGTCGAGCTTTGTCACACTGGAAAATACCCTGTGGAGGAAACAGAGGCCGTTTTTCTTGGAAACACTGTGTTTTCTGCACAGGGTTCTCGGGTGTGTTTTGGCAGGTGTGCCATTGGCAAAGTCACCACCCGCCATCTCCTTGGTGTCTCTGCTGTGTCTCACCATGATGCCACACTCAGTGCCCGAGGCTTTGGAGGGGTTGCAGCCTAGTTGTGAAAGCTTCATCTGGAAGCTTTGAGAAACATTTGGAAATGTTTTGGAAAACATTTGGATCGAGGATGCTGTAGCTCTGTGTTTGGTTGTTTTACTTTGCTTTGTCCTTGAGCGAGAAAACTGCTGTTTGGTTTCTGCTTTTTTCTTTCCATCACTTATTCTTTTAGACAAACTTATTTCCAGGGATAAATCAGAGCAAATGCCAGTGTGATAATAGTTTGTGGTGTAAAATGGTGCTAAAATTGTGCTGTAAGGGATATTGAGAGGTTACCTTGTCCCCAAGGGTAGTTGAATACACTCATCGGTCTGGAAAGTGATTGTCTGCTGGGAGTTGTTCTGTCATAAATTATCTCAGGAGTAGAGGCAAAAACCTACCAAATAATGCTGTCAGTATGGGTGCACGAGTCTTCCTCAGTTTATTCAAATCATTTGCTGAATAAGTGATGAAAATTAGTGCTGGGTTTGTTCCCAGAGCTATTCAAAGTAATATTCCAGAGTAACCCTTTCCACCTTGGCATTTGCCACTATACTGAAAGCTTTGTGGATGGATTGCAGTTACCCACAGTTTGTATTTGACAGGGAGCCATCCCTGTTTTGCCCCATTTCTGAGACAATCAGTCCCTAGAAATCCCACTGGGGTGAAGAGCTGGTTTTTCTTTCTTTCTTGTGAATTAGTTGCGAGTTTCCAGTTTTCCAGGTGGTCACCAGCCCTATGGAAACCCATAGCAGCCTCTCCCCTTGACATCTGCAGGCTTAGATAAAGTTGTGAGATCCTGGGCAAGGATCACTAGAAATCCTCATCTGCTTTGAGATTGAGCCAAGTGATGACTTCCAGTTAATTTCTCCTGCATCTTCCTCTGTCCCAGCTTTGTGTCGTGAGTGATGAATCAAGAAAAGCATACACAAGAGCCCTACTTTAATGCCTCCACCTTTTAAATTTGCTGCAGAGCTCCATGGGTGTTCTTTTTCTTGATTACAACTCCCCATTTCAGTGATGAAAGGTTCTGAAAGAGGTTCACCTGTAGCCAGCTGGATGCAGGTTTGCTCTCCAGCCAGTGTTGTGTTGGTGTTGGAATCCACACAGCCCCAGATGGTGACTGGTTTTCCTTCATCTGGTCCTTTTCTCAACCAGTTTACAGTAGGTGGTAGGGGAATTCATCTGTCTTTGGCTGTGGGGGAAGCTTGGCAAGCCCCCCCTGGGCCCATCTGCAGTTTAAAGTGAAGATGACTGGCATCAGCATTATTGTTTGGCCAAATGTATGCAGGGATATCACGGCTTAGATTTGTTACAGATGGGTTTCTGGATATAGTCTGAGGCACTCTGCCAGCCAATTTTATATCTGTGTAAAAGTGATTGGCATCCCTATAAATAAAGCTGCTGTGGGATTATAAATCTAAATATACTTATTCATTAAATTATTTTTACACTTCCACTGGGTTGTCATCCTGGCTTATCATAAGCAAGCCATGCTCTCTGGCTGTGTGTTATCCACAGCTCCAGCAATGGGGCTGCTGAGGCTTGGAAATACTCTGTCACTTGTGTGTGAGCTATCCATGAGTCTGTGTGCCATGGATCTCTTCACAGTCATCCCTGGGAATGACCCTGTCCTGGGGATGGTGTAGAAGCAGTAGTGGCTGTAAATACAGGAATGTGAGTGTTTCTTTTTTGTCTCACAAGTGAGCATGACTTTGCTGGGGTATTTAGTACCTGTGACCTGGTAAATACTATTTGCATGGCTCCCTTGGTGCTGGGAAGGGCTCCTCCATGAGCTTCTCCATCCGTGTCCTCAGGCAGGGAGTCTCACAAAGTTTCTTCCTTCTGTGCCGCAGGCTGGGCTGCATGGAAACAGGGGTCTTTCCACCTGGTTTAACCATCCCTGCTAGTTGTTTTGGCTACAGGAGCAAGGAAAAAAAGTCCCCCAGACCAGTTCCAGGTGCAGCTGTGAGCTGGGAAGGTGCTGGAGGGAGAGCCTGGCCAGACACCAGCACAGCCGGGCAGCGATGCAGGCACTGGTAAATCTGGCTTGGCCTTTGAACAGGCTGCTGAGAACACTGTGAGCTGCAGCCTCTGGTCTCTCTGGGTTATTTTTTTCCTTCTCCTTTCAAAGCATTTGATTATTAATTCAGTAAATGATGAAGCATGGAGCACATGTGCCTGAGTGGCAGAGTATGAGCTGCCTCACTCTCCTCGGTAATTACGTGCATTTTTGAAAGTTAACCCATGATTTGAGTTTAGTTTCCTAATGAAGGAAAGCTTTAAGGTCAGTCTGTCCATCTGCTCCTCCTCCCATCACTGACAATTCATTAAGTCCATTGCCTGGTTTTGTCCTTTCTTTCAGACTGGTTTTTCATCTCAAATCCATGGGGCTGCTGCAATTTTTGTCAGAACAGGCATCAAGTTAGAAGGGTGTTGTGGAGGTTTTTTATTAAGGGATGCAATGAAACCTCAGCCTGTACTAGACACCAGGGAACACACATAAATGTTATGAACATCCAAGCCATAAAGAGTGCTTTAGTTGGATTTGCCACGTTATGAGACACCAGAGAGCCCATGCTGCAGGTCTCTGTGCAGACATGTAGGTGTTGCCAGGGGGATGTTCACCTCAGTGGGTTCTCTGATGTCTAATAAACATAAGTTCATCCTGCAGCCTCACTCTAAAAGTGGCTTATGTTGCTGAGATTCATAGAAGGAAATCTTTAAATTCATGTTGGTATTCCTAGTGCTGCTCACCCCACCAAGTGTAGTTTTGGTAGCAAAACAGGGTCAGCACCATCTTGTAATGTTTTCAGAGGCTGGTAGCAACATTTGGATGTCTTGCCTTTTTCTGGAGCTGGTTTGCCATTTGTCACTGTGGAGGCAGGGCAGGCCGAGCTGCTGGGATTCAGCATCCTGAAGGTGGGAGCTGGACAATGATGTTGGAAACCTCACCATGCTCTATCAGAGGAAAGCACAGTTTGCCAGGTGAGCAGCAGATGGAGAGGAGAAGCCTGAGTGGGGGGTCCTGTGTCCCTGCCCCTGGGTTATTTCTGGTGCCCAGTGGCTGAGCTGCAGCTGCATGGTGCAGGTAAGAGATTTGAGCAGAACAAATGTATTTCACAGACTCAGAAGTTAAATGAATCATTTTGCCTGGTGCTGATTAGGACAGAGGTTACCTTGGCCAGAGCTTTGTGGCTGGTGCCAGTGAGCAGGAAGGTGGCTGCCTCTGGGAATGACATTCCCATGGTCCCTGTGTGCTGCTGCAGACCCCAATGCAGTGATGTACCCCCTTCCTCCCTAAACCAGCAGCAGCTCCTGGTTGGCTCATGTTACCCAGGCTCTGGAGGTGCTGGTGTGGGTGCCCAGAGCGTCTGTAGGGTAGTCTGGAGGTTGTGGTGTGACCAGCTGGGCTTGGTGCTGCTGGTAGATGGGTCCTGTGTGGGTGTGAGATCATTTCATCACCTTGTCTCAGGGGGAAGGGAGAGACCCTGAAAGACCAGCCACCAGCTTCCCTGCAGGGATGTGATGGGGTGCAAACAGGACTTGACATTCAGTGTGTTCTTGGTGAGCTGCCAAATGTCTGCATATCAGCCTGGCTTTTACTGGTAGGTGTCAAAGCTTCTTTCCAGGCCTGGTTTCCACCACGACCTGAATTCTTCACAGTGCTGGGTTGGTTTTTTTTTTTCCCCTCTTTGTTTCTTTTTTTCTTTCTCCATTCAGTGCCTGAGTAAGAGCACAGCTGAAGTCCTGGGATCCCAAACTAAACCTGTCTATTACACATGACCCGATTAGACGCCATGGTAATAAGCATTTGAATCTAAAGCTAGATTAGGCAGGAAGCAGTCTGAGGCTGGATTTGCATAGCACACATTCCTTTTCCATAGGACAGTGTTGGTAAATCTACTGAAAGTGAATTTAGAAAGCGCTGGCATGTGTCAAGTGCTCCTGTTGATGCATGGGGTTGCTCTTCTCACCAGGCACTTAGCTGGGAGAAAAAGTGCCTGTGATTGCCCAGAAGATGCTGTTTCTCCTCTCTACCTGCTCTCACAGCTCATGTTGCAGTCCATGGGGATGGGTAGCACTTGCCAGTTCTAAAAATCTGCATTTATGGCATTTTGAAAGTTTTTGCCTGGAGAGGCAATTATTTAAGGGCACTTTCTCTTCCTGTGACATCTCTGGCAGTAGTGGAGTGAATCTGGAATTTTCAGGTACCTAAATCCAATTTGCAGCTTCTTCAAGCTTTCACTTCAATGCTACAGATCTTGTGCTGGAAAATGCTACATAGATTTGTTATCCAAAAGCCATTTCATTTCCTCCCCCTGTGGACAGTCAGAAGATTGTGGATGATCTGAGGGTCAGTCTCTCTGTGTTATGTCATTACCATGTGTTAAGGCCATCCAGAGTGCAATGTTAATTTGGGGCAATGGGATGCAGAGGTCATAGGAGGGGGGAAAATGTTTTTCAAGGTTAAGGGCAGTGTCTGGGCAGCAAAGCTGCAGGCTTTCTGTTCTAGGAAAGGGTTTGTGATGGAGTCATGGATTTCAAGCTTGGTTAGTCTTGCTGGGCCCCAGTTTGTTTTCCATGGTTATTCATGTTATCCATGCCTGGGCTGTGTTGAAGACCTGACAATCTGGTGAAGGCAAAGCTGCACCCCTGGGTGGCCTCTGTCAGCCAACTCTGCTGCCACTTCTGCTGATGGAGGTGTTTCAGAAGCTGCTGAAGGAATGGGGGAGGGTTTCAGGGTTTTGGGAATGTGTTTCCTCACTGCAGAGCTGGGCAGACCTGGTCAGTCAAATGCATTTCCCTGAAGCCATGAAAGGAGGGGAGCTCTGAAGGAATGGCACAAGTCACTGATCACCAGGGCATCTGGAGCCTTGCCCAGGTGTGAGGAGCTCTGCAAGACCCAGCGGCCCCCAGGACTCACCTCTCAGAACTGGGAAGTTCTCCATTGGTTTGGATTGTGGGTAAACTGGGCTGGTGTTGATGGGGAGGAGTAAAAATGCCATCACTCCAAACATATCCCCCAGATTTAAATGCTGAGCATGACTCCACCTGCTCTGCAATAGCCCTTTGGTCACTTGGGGTCAGCTGTCCTGGCTGTGTCCCCTCTAACTCCTTGTGCACCCCCCAACCTCCTCGCTGGAGGGATGAGAAGCAGAAAAGACCTTGACTCCGTGCACATCAATAACTAAAACATCTCTGAATTAGCAACACTGTTTCCAGCACAAAGTAAATTACATGTCCCAGCCAAAACCAGCTTGGAAGGGGGCAGGACTGGTTTGAGGAGGGCGAAGTGAAGTGGTGGTGTGAGAGCAGGGGGTGCATGGGGGGAGCAGGTGGGTATCAGAGTTTGGTGCTGCACCCCCGCAGGAGTGGGTGACTGCTGTGGCCTCAGGGAAGGTCCATCTGTGCTTGTGGGTACATCTGAAGTGTGGTGAGTCCCAGATATATCCACACCCAGTCTGCTCTTCTGCTGCAGATGAGATTAAATTTAAAAAATCAAACATAGCCATGTTCTCTGAGGATGTCTGAGCCTCTCAGGATCCCCTTGGGTCACTTTTTCAAAGTGGTTATTTGCAATTGCTAGGCTTTTTAATTTTTTTCTTTTTAAATGAAAAGGGAGATGATTGCATAAATATCCACGGGGATGGGAGGCTTGTGTAGCAATTTGTGCTGGGTGCAGTGTGAAAACCTGCAAAGAAGAGAAATCCAGTTCCATATGTAGCCCTGGCCAGGATGTGACCACTGTTGCTGTGCTATTGCCCCTTCCAGGGGGTTTCCTCACTGAAGTGATTGCTCAAGTGGGGTGGAGAGGCTCATTTTTTTGAGCAGTATATAGATATGAGGGCAGGCAGGATGCCTGAAGCACTCGGGATGCTGTGGATGCTCTGTTTGGACTCCAAAATCTCTGGGGAAAGCCAGATTTGTTTAAATCAATGCACAGAGGAAAAACTAACAATCCTGTGCATGTACTCAGTGTGTTTAAATTCGGTTTGTATTGACACTGCTGATGCTGATACTTCCCTGGATTAAGCATTAAAATAGCCTCTATTGATTTTTAAATGCATCCCCTTGGGACCTCCAGTGCACTGACATTCCCCTCTGGATGCTCCAGCTGGGGAAAAGGACACTTCCTTTGGTCAGTCCCTGACAGCCTCGGTGAGAGACCAGATAATCAGGCAATTAAAACCACGTGCCCCCATTAAGACAGGTCCTCTGAATTGCAGGTGATGGATTTGAGCAGCTGTCCTGAAAGATCGAGTCCTGCTGCCCTGTGGCTCGGGATGGTGCAGATCCATCCCGGTCAAAGCAGGGCTTTTGCCAGGAGCTACATTGTGTTGTAGCCACGTAAAATGAGTGAGACCAAGCCTTCCAGTTAATCTCACTTGCTGTGCTCGCCTGTTGTTTTTCTTTTGTCTAGATGCAAACAGTATTTCAGTGAAATGTGATAGAAGTTGCTGTTTTTTCCCAGGCTGGGTGGGAGCTGTTGGGTTCACGTTGTGCCTGATGTGTGCTCACCATACATTGTTTTTTCGGTGTTCATCTGCTGGAGCACAGGGAGGGATTAGTGTCATACTGGAAGGAAAAGCAGCCACTGGGCCTTTTCTGCCATTAGACATATTTATCAAGGAGTTCTCAACCCCAAGTTCGTACTTTAGGGGGGAAAAATCACTCTGGATTAACATCAGAATTTAAAAACCTTTAAAAGGAAATCAGCATTGCAGATGGGTAGGCCAGCTGAGAGGTCTGACAAGTGTGTTTTGTTTGCTCTGGGTACCTTCTGGACTAGGAGTTCAATGATATAATGCAGTTTAATTATATTTAGCCCATCAGGGTCCCTGCTGGGAAGAACTCCTATTTACAGCAGCCTCCATCCAGTTCCATTTTGAGAGAGAAAGAAACCAGCTTGCTGCACACCACAAAATGCCTGAACACCTGTGGTTCCAGTAGCCTCACCTTAAGCACAGGTAGTGCTAAAAATCTCCAACCAGCCCCCCAAAAAAGCCCTCTGGGATTCAGCCAGCAGCTCCTTGTTGCCTTGTGGTGATGGTGGCCTCATGGCAGATGTTGCTGTGCTGATGGACTGGAAGCATCTGCTGCTGAGCAACTTTGTGAAGCCAAATTAAGAGGCTTTAAAAGAGAAAAAAAAAACCTGCCTGCCTTCAGCCCGTCTCACCCCGGGGGTTACTGCTGAAATGGGGAGCAGTGAAATGGAAAACTCAGCAGTGAGGGTTTGCACAGGATAAATCACAGTCACAGCCCAAATATTCATTGGAGGAGAAGGGATGAAAAAAAGAAAGAAATTACAATAAAGGAAGGCTGTTGATTGAACTATTGTTCTCCAGGAAAAGGCTAATTGGCAAACAAATATCCTCCTCCAGTGGGAAATACAGCTCCTCTCTCCCTGCTTGCCAGGCTGCTGAGTTTGTATTAACAGCATTTGCATCGTCAAAGGGAGTAGTCAGAACTTGTGATGTCTGGGCTGGGTTTGCAGCTGGTATTAGCACCTTCCGGAGGTGTGTTGTGCTTTGAAATGAGCAGTTTTATCCCAGCTGGGGCCAAAACCAGCGCTGGAAATGGAGTGGGGCTGTGCTGGTGCTTGTCCTGGGGATAGGGATGGAGCCAGAATGGAAGAGGATGATCCCCCGGGGATGCTCAGTGAGGCTGTGGGAGCCCCCTGAGCTGCCCAGGGGGTCTTGCATCCCTCTCTCTTAACTGGTTTTGTCCTTGAGGGCTGCCTGGGCAAGGCTTGGCATCACCCAGCCCAGACACCTGCACGGGCTGCCTCAGAGACCAGGTTCAAATGGCACAGGACAAATTCTGAGAGGCTCTTCCCTGCAAGGCTTCAGACTTTGAGGAGAGCCCCGGGTCGGTGCTAATCCCTCCCTGCTCATAAGGGCTCTGAAAGGGCTGTCTCTGCCCCTTTGAGCCCCACCACAAGGCAGCACTGACAGCTGCTGCCCCAAAACAAAAGCAGGGTGAGGGGAGCACCGGGACTTGCGGCCCCTCGTGCTGCCTTTCCTTTGTGCTGGTTTTTTGTTCTTTTCTGTGTTGCCTTTTAAAACTGGGCTGGGACACAGGGAGGTCAGGGGAATGCCCCAGCATCCTTCCTGGGGAGCCCCCACCACCACCTCTGCCTCCCTCTGCCTTCCTGGAAAGTCTCTTGGGCTTGGCTGAGTGTTGTGCCTGGGTTTTCAGGATGCAAATCATGCAGTTCATTTAAGGGAGCAATATGTGACTTGAAAATTGTTTCTTCCTCCCACCAGTGCCAACCCACCCCACTTTCTTGGTTTGATTCTGTGAAGAAAAGGACCACGAATCTGCCTGGTTTCTGGGAAAACGGGATGTGTGTGTCTGTAAAATTGGGTCATTCGGCACCCTAGTGAATATTAAGAAATATATATATATATTTATATAGGTTTGCAAACTGGGTCCTGTCTGTGGCTCCGTGTTGTTGTCCTTGTTCCTGAAATAAATGGTATTTGCCTGAGCTGATCTGCTGGAGCTCCTGTAAGAAGTGGTCTGTGATGGTTTGGAGGATCTGGCGCCAGTGCTCAGCTTGTCACTGATCAAATTTACCCTTTTAGTGGAGAACTTGTGACCTCCAATGTTACTTTTTGCTCACTGTCTAGATGGCTGGGAAACTTCCAGCTAGGTTTGGTTTTTAATCCTCAAAAACTAACAAAGTTTTGCTGCAGCAGCGTCTTCCCTGGTTGGATTAATGTGTGCACTGAGCCGTGCACCGCAGGGGATCAAGGGCTGTGTGGGATTCCCTGGACCAGCTCCTGATAGATGCTACAAGCCCTCAGCCTTCTCCTTGGTTCCAAGCTCATCTCCATGCCCTGGGATGAACATCCTGCAGCTCACCATCAGCCATCCCCTGCTCCAGATTTTGGCTGGCTTGTCAAAGCGAGCGGGGCTGCTCCGAGGATTGATTTCAGCTGGAGAGCCTTAAGACAGATCCCGGCTCACCCTGCTGTGCATCATGCTCTTCCCCCTGAAAAGTGGATTACAGAGTCAGCAGCATGTGCTTCCCTTGGCAGGGACATCACTCGTGTGCTGGAGAGGCGACAGGCAAGCCAGGCCATGGCACTCTCACAGCATGGTGGAGTTTGTTGCTCTTTTCCCTGAATAGCATCAACACCTCCAGGTGGGAGCCCCTTGCAGACACAAAAAAAGTCTCTCCCAGCATTTTATATAGGTGTAAGTTTAAAGTGGAAAGAGGAGGGCTTTTCTGGTGTGTTACAAATTTGTGAAGCTTTGTCTTTCCCTCTCTGGCTGTGTGAATAAACTGGTCTAATTTTTCTTGCTGCACCCTGGATGTGGCCATCAAGCCTCCGAAGCTCATCTGCCCTTGAGCAGTGCAGAATGTTTTCTTGCAAGACAGCAGGCCCAGATGTATGCTTCGGGATGTGACGAATGCCACAATAAAAGGAAAGAATAGAAAGAGGGAGATGACACATTTTAGGCAAGCACTGGGTTTTTGATGATGCTGGCAGATGGGGCTTTGCTGGAGTGAGCAGAGAGCTTGTGGCTGCAGCCACCTCCTCATGGCATCAGGGGCAGTGTGCTGGTGGCCTTCAGGTACCAGGTAGCCCAAGCAAGGTATGGAGACATAAAACACTCTTTTTGTTGGGTTTATGGAGTATAACAGGATTTCTGGGATGAGGAAGGAGGATCAGGGGTAATTCAGGATTTGGTGAGTGTATTTATAAATCCATGAAACCCAAGTCTTTGAGATTTGCTTATGCTGAGAATCACAGCTCTTGTGATGAGTCAGGCTCCTCCTGGCAGCTGCATCATGGAAAGGGTCCTGTTCCTATTCCCTTTTGGGCTGCTGTTTTGAGAGAAGATGGATGGAGAAAAGGCAATCAGTTGTTTAAAGCCTTTTAGCTGAATGTTATAGGCTTTTTGCCCCCTCCTGACGATGTGCACTGATTTCCACCAAACACAAACATTGCTCCCCTATACAGCCTGTGCCTGAAAATAGCTTTACACTGGAGAAGGAGGGTTTTGGAAATAGGCATGGGAGTTTGTGGCCAAAAAATCATTCTGGTTGCTTTAAACAGGAGCAGCTGTGCTGGGGATACCAGCATCATGCTCAGCACGGTGGAGGTGCTGGTAATGGGCTCAGATCCTTTAAGCTTCTGTGTTGGAGGGAAGGTGACTCCTGCTCAGGGGAAGGCAATCCTATTTCTGAGCATTTCATCCATGCAAGAGCTCAATGTCAAACTTTTTATTTTTAAAATTGAATAATGCTTTGACCCCCCTGCTTCAGTAAAAAAGTGTTTCCTTGCACCAGCTATGGTGCAAACATGAAATGGAGCAGCACTTCTGTCTTGAGAGGGATGTGCTGCTGCCTCTTGGATGGGCAGAGCACCATGAACGCACTTTGGAGGGCTCACAGTCAGAACCAAACCCAAGAAGAGGTTGGGTTACTGAGTAGAGCCAAGGAAGGTGCTGCCTGTCTTGGGTCTGTGAGTTGAAAAATTAAAACATGCCTGGGAAGGGCTTTGGTGCTCCTCAGGGAATGCTGCAAACATACAGCTGATCTGAAAAATGCTGTGGGAGCATCCATTTTTTATTGCTGTGGAGGTCTAGATGTGACTTACAGGGGAGGAAAAATCATCTAGAATTGTTTATTTCAAAAAATGCTGCAACGTGTCTTGCACTGTGCCCAGTTCTGGGCGTTGGATTCATGGGGAGAAGCCCTGATGGAGGATGAGCATTGCTCAGTGGTGGGGTGGGACAGCTGTAGGGTGCACTGTGTGGGATGCAAAATTCCTGCTTTCTAAGTGCTGTGAAAAAGGGTCCAGGACCCCTGGATCTAACATTTGGTGACAATGATGGTGTCCTCCTAAAGTCCTTGCTGAGGCCAAGTGTCTCTCAGCCATCACCAGCCAAGGAGGTCACTTCGCAGTGATGGACGAGAGTTGGAATATTTCCATTGTTTGGGAGCATCCCAGGCTGCGCTGAAGCTCTCACAGAGTAAGGGCAGGCAGAGCTTGGCACGGCCCAAGATGCTGAAATTGGTCAGGACATGGCACAGACGGTCAGTGAGTGCTGTTACACTTGCACCAGAACCACTCCCTCCTTGTGCAACGCCCTGGAATAAAGCTCCACATTCGGAGAAAGAGCTTACTCAGGATCTTGCACCCTCATTTTGGGAGAGCAGCCAGGAAAACAACAAGCTAATATTCATGTTTGAGGGTTTAGCTCCTGGCTGCTGGGTGGGTTTGGAGGAGGCGGGTGTGAAGGGGAGCGTGTGTCCTTCTTTGCATGTGTTTGTGCCCTTGTTGGGTATTTTTAGGCTGCAGACCGCAGTGCTGCAATACCGGTGCCTGCTTCCAACCAGCTGGTTGGGGCATCGGTCTCAGACAGGCTTTGGCAGCTCGTTGTTGCTCCACGCAGTTTAATTTAGCTTGCTGAGGAGGCTGTTGAATATGCAAGTGGTAATTGCTGCTCTCCTTCCCTTAAAGCAAAGGCAGAAGCGACACCAGGGTCCAATTTTCTCCTAATGACTGATTTCATTTAAACACTGCTCAGGGCGATGTAGGCTTGATGCTTTCCTTTTTAGGGCTGGGGAGAACTAAACTTGTATCTCTGTGTATCACTGAGCCTGTGGCCTCTGTCCATCCTGGTCGAACAGGTGAGCTAAACTCCACCTTCTCTTCAGCCTGGTTTTCCGGTTTGAGCCCATCACACACACATTTCCACCCTTGTTTCTGTGAAAACAGAGTTGTTTGGGAATGATTCAGCCCCATCAGTCCTGCCTTGAGATTTGGGCTTGGCTACAAGTTCCCTCAGTGACCCTTCCCAACCTATCTTCCCTGGCTCTGTTCGTACAGGGGCAATTAAGGTTAATTCATTCTGGCCCGCTCAATAGTAGAGGCCAGAAGGCACCATCAGATCACAATCTGACCTAAATTTATTGATCTAATTAGCGGTCAAAGGTACAAGCAGGAGGTGGGAGCAGGACACTTAACATATGATGTGGCGTAGAACATGTCCCTTCTGTTCTCCTTAACACAAGCCTCCAGATTGCCAGGGGCTGCTGCTTTTTCTTGTTGAATAACCAATTTCTGCAGGATTTGCAGGGGAGGAGGAGGCTGTGTAGCTGGACTTTGTTCTGATGCTGCAAGCTGTGCTGTCTGCAGCTCCCGACAACCTGCCAGGGAGCTGTGTTTTGATTTTGATCCATCATGTCAATGAATATGCATCAGCCTTCTGAAGGTTTAATGCTATTTGCCTGGTAGCTAGCATATTCTCTCCCTAACCTTTTTTTAGCCTTGGTTGCTAATAACCCACGGCCCACTCAGTCTACATTATAGGGTGGTTTGGTTTTTTAAATTGTTTATAGATGAAAATGAGGAACCTCAATAGCTCCAGAGCTGGAAGCAGCTCTTAAGTACCTTGTCTTGGTTGCTACACGGCTGTCTGCTTTAAACCCCAAAATAAAACCTTGCCTTTTGTTCTGTCATTCAGACTCCTCATAAAACATTGTCAGGAGTGTGTATCTCTGAAGAGCAGGTGGTGTTCAGATAAAAGCTTTCCACACGTTTTTGTGAGCCCGAGTCAGAGCTTGTATGTAGCAGCAGGTTTCAAGGATGAGGTTGACGTGGCGTTGAAAAGGGGATGGAAAATGCCCTGTGGAAGAGGAGAATTGTTCTGTTTGCTCCAGACCAGCTCCTGGAGCAGGATCAGGATCAGACACTGCTCTGGGGTTGGTGTGACTGTACCCCCATGGACTCAGAATGACCAAGTGACCAAACTTTGCACATCCTGAGGGCACATGGGTTGGGACAGAGCTCCTGTGCCAGGCACAAAGCGCTGGGCAGCCACCAGCATCTCCCTTTGCACCCTGCTCCTTGTGACTCCTTAAAACCCAAACCTGCAGTGTTTTCTTCCATGTTGGAGTGCACAGAGATCCGTGTGCCTTTGGCTTTTTGTTTCCCTCCCTCGTTTAGGAGAGGAGCTCCACAGCAGGTCCCCAAACTCTGCTGACACCGAGGGGGTGCCAGCAGGCTGCTAATGGATTTGCTGCGGTGCTGGCTGCCGGGGAACCGTGATGAGAGAGCTTTCATGGCAGCTGAAATTCCTCCAGCGGCTGCATATTTCTACATCTGAGATGTAAAAATGTGAAATGAGATTTGGGGCCCTTCAGGAAGAGGGGCATTCTCCAGGCTGGGCACAGAGCAATTGCACAGCCTGGGATTATCCTGCATGAAGATCCAATAGCTGTTTCCCATCGTTTGTGGTTCAGCAGATGATTACACCATGTGCTAAAAACGTGCCATCGAGAGCATTTCAAGGGTCAGAATCTCTGTTAAAGAACTGTGGGTAGAGCCTGAATTTTCTGCATAGTCCTTGTTTTCAGAGGGCAATATTTGCCATGCTGTGGTGGTGCAGGGTCTCACCTTAGGTTTGACCCCAGCCCTGGCTCTCCACAGGGCACAGCAGCTGCTTACTCTGCTGTATAAGTCCGTAGTTGGAGGGAATGGCAGGCTCCTGGGAGATCGGACACTCCTTTCCAAATGCTGACCTTTTTTCCCCGAGTCTCTTCATAGCTTTGTTAATAAATCTGAGTCATCCATATTTCAGCCTTGGCTGTTTGTCCTGTCTCTTTAACATCTCAGTGTCTTGTTTCACAGAGATAAAATATGTGGGTGTGTAACTTTGTAAGACAAATGTTTAGGCTTTCAAAAATTCCCCACTTTGCTGGTTGATTATTCTCATCAGAGCATTTCTCCACATTCCTCATTCCTCATAGGTGATCTTGTGTTGCTGACTTGAGAGGCACAATTTTGGGACCAGCATTTGCCTGGTCCTTGCTGTCATTAGGCAGGCAGGGCACATGGCTCCTGCCCTGAGCTTTGCTCCCCACCAGAGTTTCAGAAATCAGCAAAACCCAAGCAGACGCCCGACGTCAGCACTGCTTAGGAAAATCTGAGCTACCGGCACTGTGTGATTTTTATCAGCTGAAATCGCGTCTCGTAAATATTTACTGGAGCTACGAGTAAGGTTTATCTAATTAAAGCCAAGCAAAACTTTCCATGAAAAAGAGCTGCCCTACCAGGGGTTGCTGGTGGATGTTTAGGGACACGTTTAAGAGGTGGGGGAAGCGTGCAGGATATTTTTTCAGCTCTGTTACTTGTCTGTAGCTTGGGACATGCTGAGCCACATGAGGTCTTCAAGGATTGAGTCACCCATGGTGGGGACCTGGTGGCCCCAAGCATATCCAGCTGTTCTGGCAGCAGTCTCCTGAATTTTGCATACCCCTGGCATGAGGGGATATGAGGTGTGGGCATGAGGGGGACTGGCCTGGCTGCCGTGGCACAGGGAGGTTGGTGCAGATTTGCTGAGATTGGCAGCAGTGGTGGGGCTCAGGACTCCTCATCCCATGGGGACAGTGGCGTGACCCCTGCCGCTGCCAGCTCTGGCACGAGGCAGACCTAATGCATCTTTTTAATTTGCATGGTCGTCAAGGTTGCCAGGACTGTAAACGTCAAATCTGAGCAGAAATATTTGGCATGGAAACCGTCTCTGCTCTTCTCCTCCGTGCCGAGCGCGTGGGTGGCTCGGTTCCTCCTCCCACCGCGGGACGGGAGCGCAGCGCTGCGGGGCAGCCGCTCCAGCCTCCACTCTCCTCTTCCCCACAGGATCTAGTGCCCAGCAGGGAGGGACGCCGAGGATTGTGGCCATGGCCCCGAGGAAGAGGAGCGGCCGGGGGATCTCCTTCATCTTCTGCTGCTTCCGCAGCACTGACCACCCCGAGATCACGTACCGGCTGCGCAATGACAGCAGCTTCGCCCTGCAGACCATGGAGCCCTCGCTGCCCATGCCACCGGTGGAGGAGCTGGATGCCATGTTCACTGAGCTGGTGGTGAGTAGGATACTTCCTAATTTCAGTTTTAGTTTTGGGGTTTCTCCCTCTTTCCCCTCAACCCACTCCTTGCAGTCTCCCCAGCCTTAGTTTTGAGTTTTCAGGCAAACTTCGGTGTGAAGGGAGGCTGCTGTTGCTGAACCCTGAGCTCTGCTCCTCCCTGAAGTCCTGCCAGTTTAGGGTGGTCTCTCTCATTAGAAACTCTTAATTTCTTATAGCAGGGCATTGGGTCCAAGCTGGTAAACCAGGATGTTCACTGTAGGTGCAAAGTGACTTTACTTGCTGGGCACTGAGCTTCACCGAAATTGTCAGGTGTGGGTTACACTGAAATTTGGAAAGTCAGGATATTGTTTCTTTACCCCTTGGTTCCAAAACTTGGAAAAACATGGATTAAGAATAAAATTGACAGCCAAAAAAAGCTTTAATTTCCTCTAAGCAAAAACATTTTGGTGTGGTATTTTGGATGGTGTTCTACTTTGAGTTCATTCAGCAGTGAAATGAGGTTTTCTGATGGCGCTTGGATGCATAGAGGGAGCTAGGAATTGTGGCACTGGTCAGTCATAACTCAAGGTGCAGCACATCCCATTAGATGCCAGACAGCATAGACCTGTGTAGCCAGGCCTCTTGGTAGAGGAAAGCTCTAGGTTGTGTTTTAAAAGTTGGTTTTGCCCAGACATCCTTCTCCATGGGCAGGATGTGGCAGACACAGCAGAGTGGGGATGAAGTGTTCCTGAAGCAGGACTCTTCTTGCAGCAGTCCTGCAAAATTCCACTGGTCAGGTTGTGTTTCATCAGGTGAAGTGACTGCCTCTGTCCCAATTTATTCTCCACTGATAACTTGGCCAAATCAGATTTTCCTGGGCAAATTCTTTCCCATGGATCACTTTCCCCATGCCCCAGCCAAACCCTTGTTGGGCTGAAGGAGGCATCTCTAGAGGCTCATGTACTGGAGTCCCACCAAGCCTGTGCACCTCATCTCAGCCCAGGATTTTCAAAACTTCTCCAAACTCATCCAGATGCTTTGTGCAGTGGCAGTGCCACAGGGAGCCTCTGTGTGTGCAGCGAGGCAGGAGCCAGTCCAGCCAGGGGCACACCCTGCTGTAGCCCTTATGCTCCCCAGTCCTTCTTCATGCTGGTGAAATTTTTAGTTATTTTTCTCCAGCCAAGGCTGAGAAAAAGGCCCAGGGCATGCTGGCAGCAGGAGCCACGCTGGCTCCCTGGGGACTGAAGTCACGTAGGGAGGAGGACAAGCGGGTGTCCACCGTTCTCCTGTGCAAGCAGCTGCAACCCCCTGGCTCCCCAAAAAACCCGTCAGGCAGATCTCAACCCACCTGGGAGGGAGGGGGAAGCCAAGCTCTGCCCTGTGGGCACAAGAAGGCAGATTCCTATTCAGGAGAGTGAAGTTGCAAATCCCTCCCCCCATCATCCTTACAACGGCTCCTTCTTGCTCTCAGTAACCTGTTGGTGTCGGGTATTAAATTTCAGCATTAGTTAAATGGTTTGGAAGGTATCCCACTGTTCCTGTACAAACTCACTGTGTAACATTTGGAAGAGAGACAGAGAAAGCACTCAGAGGTGCTGGGCTGATCTTTACGCCTGCGGGAGCCCGATGCCATCGTGCTCAGCCCTCCGGGGTGGGATGGCTTGTGCCTGCTCTGTGGGACTGAGGCTCCCTCCAAAATCCTTGGCTGTCTCAGCCTATTGGGTTGAGGGAAGTTAAAGGGATTGGAGGGGATCTGGGGGCTTTGCCAGCTGGAGTTGGGCCTTTGCCAACTCTTCTTTTGCAGCTTAATTGTGACTTTTCTGCCCCACTTGTTCGCATCAGGGGCTCAGGGTGGGAGGGATGGAGGATTTCAGGCCTGGGATATCAGGGGCGTATCTTTGGGGACATTGCAGCAGTAGGTTTGGGCCCTTGGCATGGACAATCTTCCCACAGACACAAACAACAGAGTGGGATCCCTGCTCCACAGGTCCCAGCCTGCTGCTTACATCGAAGGGCAAAGTCCCTTTCTTTTTGGAGCCATCCTGCAAAATATTCCCTGAGCTTTGTATATTTTTAAGTGTGCCTTGTTGATCTGAGGCAGGAAACATCCGTAGCGTGAGAAATTGGTGATTGTCCCGTGCCAGCAGCAGAGAATGAGGGCCTGAGCTGCAGAGGGACATGGAGCAGCTGTGACTCCAAGGTCAGCTAAAGGCTTGGGCTGCTCTCCCGGTGTCTGTTTTTTGGCCTGTTTTGTGTTGGATGGACACTTTGGATTTTAATTAGGAGAGGTATACAGAATAGATAAATGGTTAGGTGTTTATTCTGTGTCTGTGCAAGTGTTTTTCACTTAGTTGCCTGAGGAACAACAGGGAAATGGGATTTGATTTGTTTTGTTTTGTTTTGTTTTTTTTCTTTTGCCTGGGCACAAATTTCAGCAATAAGAAATGCCTGATCTTCATCCCAGTCTGCAGGGACGATGCTCCCTGTCCCAGCCAGGGCTTTTCCCTGGCTCAGGGCAGATGCAGATGTTGTTGCTGTGGTCAATGACTGATCACCGCTTCCTCCCAGAGGAACCTTTTCCCTTTCTCTGCCTCTCCCCCAGCCTGGTGTGAATGGGTTTTGTTGGAGCATTGTTGGGATGTCGCTCAGGCGGGCACCGGCCCTGTCTGAAAGGCTTTTCTTTGTCCTCTGTCCTGCCGGGGCTCCGGCCAGGCTCAGCCACCCAGGGAGGAGCAGGTGCTGGCAGGGAGGCACAAACAAAAGCAGAGTATTTCAGCACAATTTACTGATTTGCAGCTCCTTTGGCTGGGACAGTGCTTTATGATTTTGTGCAGCTTTTGTTGCATCGACACCGCTGTGTTCTGCCGGCTTGGGTCAGTGGTGTTTGCTTCCTGAGGCTCGTGGTACCTGCCAGGCAGCATCCATTGGATTTGAGGAGTTTCAGGAGCCATCAGGAGGATCCATTCAGGACACATCAGGAGGATCACTGATCTCTGTGCCCCAGAGAGGAGGAAATCTGGGGTTGCACAAACTGCCTGCGAACCAAGAGAACAAAGCTGTGCCATCTGCCACAGCTTCTTTCAAGAGGCTCCTGCGTATCCAGGCTAACAATACAACATTTCTTCAAAGGCTGAAATCTTCCTTGCACGCTCACAGAAAGCACTTGCAAAGCTCCACATAATGGTGCCATATGGTAGATCTTGCCATAACAATCCTCTCTATTTTCCGCCAGCAACTAGACTTTCCACCAGATGGGTGAATGACTGATGTCCTTTATATCTGCTTAACACTCCTTGTCACTCTGAGGTTTGTAATGAAACGCTCTGTGTGTGGTGGTGTGCACCAGGCAGGGGTCTGGGATGGCTTGGTTTGGAGAGGGTAAGAGGAGCCCCAGCATGACCCAGGACCCCTTGCTGGCTCTCTTCACAGTGGTGTGGGTCACAGTGGCATCCCCATCCCTGCAGGATTGGAGTGATGCTCCGGTGACTCCTCAGATAAATGCTCAGAGGAGCTGCTGAGTCTGGTGTGCCTTTGCTTGCCCCTGGAGCACGAGGTGCTGCCTCTCCCTGGTCCCACATCCCTGCTCTCAGCCTGCATCCCTGCTGCTGAACGGATGGGTTCAGAGGAGATGCTGCCCCAGACATTCCTCAATGCTTGTTATCCCCAGGCTTTGAGGAAATTCCATTTAGTGTTCCCGATGGGGCTTCTCAGCCTTTTCACTTCTAACTTAGTGATGCAGAAGAAATTAGAGCAACCTCCATCCAGCCCTGCATCCTGCCTGTGATGTGCAGCAGCCCGTTTTTAGCCTGTGAAACCAGAGCAGGTAGCCTTCCCTGGCTCCCTCTGCCCAGATTCCAGCAGCTGACAAGTTTTTTGGGATTTGGGGAGGTGAGTGGCTGTGCAGTGTCCCCAGCCCCCCAGGCTCAGGATGAGTGCAGGCCTTTGCCCACTGATGCTGCCTGGGCTTTATGCTTTTCCCTCACATGGAAGGCGGCTGTATCCCCTCCCTGCTGCTTTATGAAGTAGTGGAAACTTGTGAGCCTGAGGAACAATAAAAAGGTCTCTGGCAGCTTATAAGATTTATCACAGCATTTGTTTTTGCTGTATTTGGGGCAACTAATGCATTTCATGCGAGCTGCTCTCTGGATGCTATCAGGAGATAGTTAGGAGATAGTATCCCCTGTCACAGACATTAAATCTGCTGCCTTTGAAATGCTTCGTGGTGGTCGATGGCTCTGTGGCTCATGATGTGCAGTGCTGGGCTAGGATGCTCTGTGAATCACTGTCCCTTGGAGCTGTGCCTTCCCTTCCTCCTGGCATGCTGGGATGATGGCTGTTTTATATGCTGCTTGAACAGGGAGCATATAAACGTGAGGAGAAGTGGTGGTGTGATCAGTGTGAGCACTGCTGTGTGTCAATAACAGCTCCAGGCTGGGAACTCATTGCTGGCAATATCCAGTTGAACTCAGGAACTTCAGTAATGTGCTTTTCCCCCCCGGTTTCTAATCCAGTAAGGAGAAAGTATGAGGTTTTGGGCTTTGCAAAACAACCCAGCTTTTAAGTAGCAGCTGAGGGATCAGCTGCAAAGCCAAGGTTTGCATTTCATGCTTGCAGGTCAGCTGTTGTATTTTGCTGCCTGGTCCTTCCAGCATTAAGGACTTCAGGATTTTGAGATCCACTGAATGGCGACCAAAGCCATTTCCCCTATATCTGCAAGAAAAAGCATGTGATTGGTGTCTGGAAAAAATTACAATTGCAGTAGCCCTTGTGTCCTGGGCAAGCCACCCCTTTCTGCAGAGTCAATCCAGAGCCAGGTGCTGAGCATGGAGCTCCTGACCCTATCCCACTGCTGTCTCCCAAAACCAAGCTCCCTTGGCTTATGAATCACTTTTAAGAAGGAAAACCAAATGATTGGTAATATCTGCTTTTGAATTCACTCTGCAGGGATCCGTGTGCCATACAGACACTTCTGCCAGGCTGCCCAGGTTCTGGTTTTCAGATGTGAACAGTCTGGACCTGCCAGGCTCCCATCCCAGCGCTCACAGCGCTTGTTTTCATCACCTCATGTTGTTAACACCCTCCCAGATAATCTCTAAATGTACCTTTTGATAGGTAAGCATCTGATAGAGAAATCACACACCTACTCGGTCAGAAAATAAGGGGTTTTCTGCCTACGTGTGTTCCCTGGACCTGAATGAACCAATGCACCGAGCAACGCTGTATTTCAGCAGAAACAGCCCTGGAACTGCAGTATCTGTTACTGCTACAAACCAGTGTGGGGGCTTGCCCAAAATACGTGCTGTTCCTAGCCCCTGATTTTACAAAGGAGCCACGTTCCAGCACAATGTGACTCTCAGCTGAAGGCAGAGAGCACATAAGGAACCCCTTTGTTTCCAGGAGAAGTACGAGTGAAGTGGAGAAATAATATAGTCCACCTGCTAAATGCTTTCCACTTTGCACTTCTTAAAAGAGGGAGCCACATCCCTGGGGGATGCCTGGGCAGCTCATTTGGTAATGCATCAGTGACCTTAATTGGGACATTTAGGTTTTTGGCTTGCA
Organism: Drymodes brunneopygia; assembly: GCA_013400955.1. NCBI lineage: Eukaryota > Metazoa > Chordata > Aves > Passeriformes > Petroicidae > Drymodes > Drymodes brunneopygia. Next base: position 64,436 of record VZTZ01006688.1, on the reverse strand, counting down.
CTTGCTCTGAGTATTTCTGGCACAGGTCACCACGGTGGGTACCAGCCTCTTTGGATGGGGAATCTGCTCCTCTTCCTGACTGCCCAGTGGTTGGGTGATGTTGCTGGAGTTACTGAGCAGCTGATGAGTTGTGCTCTATCACCATCCTCAGCTGGATGTATTCCTGCCGGGAATAGCCTGTGCCTGCCTTGTATCCATTTCCAGATCCAAGTGGAAGCTGTCCGTGCTGCTGGAGTATCTGTTGTTGGCAGAGCCTGGGTGTTCCTCAGCGTGGGAACATCACCAAGGTCAGCTTTTGGCAGCCGAGGCTTTTGCAGCCCTGCAGGGAGGATCCTGCCTGAGTGCCCAGTGATCCTGATTCCCATGAACTCCAGTGTCCAAATCAATACTGTTATTTACAGGGATCAGCTCCCCTTTATCTGTAATCCAGTCTGATGCCTGCTTGCACTTGACATCTTGCTGGTTGAAATCATAGAAATCACAGAATGGTTTGGGTTGGAAGGGACCTTAAAGATCATCTCATCCCAGCCCCCATGGACAGGGACAGCTTCCACCAGACCAGGTTGCTCCAAGTCTCATCCAGCCTTGGTCAGAAGGAAGCTCCTCTCAGGGTGACTCTGCTTGGAACCTGAGTAAGTTCTTAAAAGTGCCATTAGGATGCCAGGTGTGACTAAAGCCAGGCCTGGGGAGGGATGAGGTCTTGTCCCATCCAGAAGTCCATTTCCATCCTCTGTTGCTCCATCAGCATCAGGCTGTAGCTGACTTGTGCTTCCCGTGGCTGCGTTCTTTAGGTGCCACAACCAGAGTGGTACCTCTTGGGAAACTTTCTGGATCGAGTTGCTGTGGGGCTTTGTAGCCTCTGCTTCCATCCAGCCCCGTTTTGAAACCCTTCCCAGAGCATTATCTGGGGAAACCTTGGCACAGTTTAGCCCCAGACCAACCATCCACCGTGTTCCTACCTGAGCATCCCTGTCAGTCAGGGGACATCTGGAGCCACACTTGCCCTGTTGGCTTGATTTCCAGCTTGAGCAGCTCCCTGGGATGCCAGCAGCAGAAGCAGGATAAAATCTGACTGAAAAGGGAGCTGCTGCTTTGGTTCTGTAAAGAAGTGAGAGGTCCACATCAGAAACATTGCTTTTTTGCCAGCTCTGTGCTTTATTATGGTAGGAGGTGCACCCACCAAAGGACAGCCATCCCCAGCTCTGGTTGATTGGACTGAACCCATTTGAGCTGTCACAGTAGTAGATAATAGGCTGAGACATATTTTTGTTGTTTTTTTAGGGTGTGTGTACAATTGTGTGGAAAAAGTGCGCTGGTGATGCACCTGCAGGGCTTGTAGATCTGAGAGTGCTCTGCAGGGTGAGACTGTGTAGATCAGTAACTCAGGCTGGAAAAGTACCCTGGGTTAATTAAAATGGGAGAAAGGTTTTCCAGATGAGGTCAGTGAAAAGGTCACAGGAGGCCGAGCTCAATAAATAACATTAAAAAAAAGTGTATATGAGGTTATAGATACATATATATGACAACAAAAAAGAAGGAGAAACCAAGTGGATACTTCTCTTAAAACACACTAGTATTGAAATATGAGCAGCTTTGAAACCTTTAGCCTCTTAAAATAATTAATTGAATTAAAATATTAAAGCACTACATGCTGTCTGCCTCTGTTGGGTGTTTGAACTGATGGGAACATGAATCAGCTGCAGCTGGAGTTTATTGACGGGCTAAATCAGCTAGTGATGGCCATAATCTTTCCTGCAGAAGAAGGAAAGAATATATATTTTATTTATGTCTGTCCAATGTGTTCAGGTCAATAACTGAGCAGGGTGGACTGGGGTCTTTCTGAGCCTAGGACAAAAAATTCATTGTGAGAGGAGGTTAACTAGGCGTAAGCACTTTGAAGTGCTTCTGTTATTCCTTGTTGCTGCTACTCATTCCCTTGCTGGGAGCAATTTCCTTTATTCAGGAAATTCATTACATGATAAAGGCAAAATGAATAATAATCTTTTATCTGTTATGCTTATTCATTAAGAAATATGAATAGTTGATTTTTGTTCACGTACTGTAATTGCAGCTGCAAGTTGTCATGGAGAAATTAAAAATACACAACGATAATATTAGCAGGGGTTGTCTGAGGGGCTGTTTTTAAGCTCTCAGGGTACTGTAGCTGAAAAGAAGTGTGCTGGGGAGGAGGCATTTTTATTAGTGATAATAAAAATAAAAGACTTTAAAAAAAAACAAACCCTGAGATAAATCTGCATACACAGAGAATTGTAGTTGCCTAAATAAAGCTGCAGCTGGAAGAGCTCCTCCTGTGGCACAGTGTGCGTGTGGAAGGCTGGGGGTTGTTTGTAACAGCCACTGATGAATAAGGATTAATATGTCTTTTTTCCATAAGAAAACAGCTTAAAAAGAGAATAAGGAGCTGAGTAAGGTGTGTTCTGAGGCAGGAGTTTGCTGGAGGCAGCAGGGCCGGCAGTGGAAGCAGCAGCTGCAGCTCTGGCTGCGCGGGCAGCGGAAAAACATGAGATGAGGAACAGGGGGAAAAATGCTGATTGCCATTTCCCCTGACACCATGGCGTTCTGGGATAAATCAAATTGATGAACTTGGAGAAGAATGCCTGGAAGAGAGTGAAAAAGTGATATGACCCCTGAGAAAGGAAGGCGGTGCAGGCTTCAACAGGCCATTATTTATTGACTTTTTTATTCCCATGCTGGACCCCTTAATGCCAAATGTTGCCAAAAAGTTCACACTTTGTTTTTTTCCTTCTATTTTTTTTTTCAGATTTTTTGAACAGTCTTCGATCTCTCTCATGCTTCATTTGATGATGCAAGAGATCTCATCTTTACATGCTGTAGCCTCTCTTACAGAAGTTTCTAAACTCACTGAATCCATCCACGAGGAGTAAATTAACCTGGCCAAAACAAGCTTTTCTATCATTCTACAAACATATATATGCATGTATATACAAACCAGCAAATTTTAAATACTCATTATTTTAGTTATATCAGTGGGTGACCCCCAGTCTCCTCCATGTACTGCACTTACACAATTTATCAGCCAGAGAGGTGCATTTGACTTAAAGGTTTTTTCATCTTCTTTTCCTACAGCCTCTAAGCATGTTTTAGGATTGCAGACCCCTCTATAGGGAGTTGTCCCTTATTTAATATCTACTCCCCAGCTTCTTCTTGTGGAATGTTTGATGGCATGAAGGACTTGTGGGATTTAGGGGAGAAGTCCATGCTGGTCACACTGTGGTCTTGTGGACGTGGGTGGGGCAGCACTTGGGCTCAGCCAGGTCCAGAAGCCCATCCTGGAGGTTATTCCTGAAGTGAGGGGATTTGCAACATCCTGCTGTCTCCCTCCTGTTGCCCCCATTAAAGCCCTGGCTCGCTGTCTGTGGAAGATGCTCATTAAAACATGGCATGAGTGAAGTGACGGGGACAGGAGCTTGCTCTGAGGACCATACTGTGAGTCTGAGCCTGGACTTGGTGCTCTTCTTGCTGGGAGGGTCAAACATTTCTTCCATTGGCTTTTTGGCTTGGTCTGGCTTTGTCTTCAGGAGGTGGTGGGAGACGGGGATCACTACAAACCAGAGAGGTGGTGGCATCTTCCTCCTTGGAGATACCCAAAAAGCCATCTGTGCATGGCCCTGGGCAATCGCCCTGCTTGACCAGGGGCTTGATTGACCAGAGGGTTCCTCGTACCACCGAGTTGCCAGCTCAGGGAGGTGCAGGCCATGGGAACCTCTGTCCCTGAGTGCTGCTGTGTGTCCTCCAAGGGAGAGGTAGGGACCACTTGTTTGGCCCACAGGACTGTGCTCACCGTGTGCTGAGCTGAGCCACATGTTTCTTGGGCAGCTTTAGGAGAATGTTCTGAGATCTCACTCTCAGTGGGGCTCATGCCATGCTCAGGGAAAGGGTGAGGTTTGCTTGTCCGGAATGGAGAGCTGCCAGCAGAGCAAACGGCACAGAAGTGTGGTACGTCCTAGAAATAGCAAAACACATACTGAGAATCAAAGCTTCCCTGTGAGGTTTTTTAAAAAAGCCATATTCAAATGAAGATTTAATGTGGAAACATGTTTCCTGGTGTAAAGGTGAATAGTTTAGCTGTACAGGATATATATTTAAGAGTAGTGTATCTCTTTCCAGGAAAAACACTCTGGGCAGAGGCTTCTTTTTGGTAGTAAAATGAGGCTGTTATTCTGTGTGCCACTGACCTGATTCCAAAAATTGTATTAAAAAGAGTGAAGTTGGCAGATCCTGACAGGGGAGGCAGCCAGGTGGAAGGGGCAGAGCTGTGGAAGGTGAGGCTGAAGCGAAGGGTGAGGATGATGGACCCACCAGTTGTCTTCTCACTCTTCAACAGCTGCCAGCAGCACAGGCTGTAGTGGGAGTGTGTGGATTGCAAATGGCCCATAAAATGAATTGCTGGTTAGAATCACCTAATTACCAAGCTCATGATTATTAATTGAAGGCCCATATGGGTCTGAGTTTTGCACGGCTTCCCTACCCCTCTGCGACTCGGTTGTTAAAGGCTTTGTGGGAGCTGCTTTTCTACAGTGGGCTATGAGCTCCCAGAAAACAAGTGTTGTTCCTGTCCTTTTAGAGTTGGAAAGGGCAGTTTCTGAGCAGTCTGCACTGAGATACACATCAGTGAGCCTTAGCAAAGGGCTGGAGCTGGCTGCAGGAATCCCCATGCACGTGAAAACCAGCAAAGACCTGACTCTTCACAGCTGAGTCACTGTTACGGCTCCGAATAACACTCGTTAGTCACTCTTTGATTGTGAGCATTTTCATATTCACTGGGTGCCACATAGTATTTATTGAAACACCTCTCCCAAGCATCTGCAAGATATCATTAGGTAGGTGTTGTTGAGTGATGCAGGGCTGTGATGACTGAACATGTTGGAGCTGCTGGGGCACAGTGAAATGTGCTGTGTGAGACTCAGAAGCATTTCTGCACCTTTTTTGGACGTGTTTGCACGTGGTCATGTGCCAACTCCTAGTATGTTCTTCTGCTTTGTCCCTTCTTGCTCCTGCTTAGCCTTCAGCTCAGTTTAGATTTTTTCTTTCTGGGTTAATAAATGTTCACATTTGCACAAGTTGTGTTTTTAGGGTATGGGTATTTTGAAAGTTTCAGTAAATATTTTTCTAAGGACCTAAGGGCAGATGTGCATGGCTGGTGCTTTCATGCCTGATTATCAGATTCACATGGCCAGAAAGTGGGGTCACAGTGGAAGCATTTTCCTGTGCTCTCTCAAACCCTCACCACAGAGGTAAATATTCATCAAGAGATCCTTGTCCTCTCTCACACTCCCAGATTTACTTTTCCAGTGAGCTGAATTTCAAAACTGGGTTCCTGTGTAGGTGTTGGCCACCTTTAGGTGTGCATGGAAGTGTTCAGGGGCAGGTTGTATGGGACCCTGAGCTACCTGGTCTAGTGGGTGGGGGATGTTGGAACTAGATGATCTCTAAGGTCTCTCCCAAGCCAAACCATTCTGTGATTTCTGTGAGCTGTGGCTGAAGCAGAGCTTGGCCATTTGACTGGCTCATAGCCTGAGGGCACAACGGGGAAGTGCAATTTTGATTTTGAGGCATGGAAGGGTGATGAGACTTGCCCAAAGCTGGGGTGGAGGTTCGTTGCTTGATACGAATCTCTGACCTCCCGAACTGTCAGGACATGGGAATGTTTGGGAATGGCACTCCTTGGAGTAGTCCCTAGCCCAGGTTCTCCTCCCTGGGTGCAGGAGGATGAGATGTGTCTCGCACTGGGCTCAGGCTTCCTCAGGCCCCTCTTTTCCCCCAGTCTCTCTTGTAGCATTATGGTTTTTTCTGTTGAAAGGGTGTTCAAGTCTGCTTCCAGGACTCCACCAGCATCAGCTCTGTGCATCATGGTGGTTTGAAGACTTGGGGTAAAAAGGTCAGGGAAGAGGCAAAACTTCCTCCATGAATATGTAAGAGAAAAAGCTCCACAACAGCTTTCCTTTTGAGGACTAATTTCATCAAGAAGGGAAATCAATACCTGCAGTGGATAGATGAACCTTTTTGAGATGTTTGGGACTGCCAGCAGCCCTCTGTTGTGCTGGAGGGCCCCTGGGTTTGGGTTACAAGAGAGCTGAAAGCTCCCTTCCTTGGCTACTGGGTGCAATATGAGCTTGAATGAGATCAGCTGAATTTCTTGGTTGCCTGTGGGCTTGCTGATGCAGGCGCCCATCCTTGCCAGAGGCATCTTGCTCAGCCTTCCCCAAATGGGGCTTTGATTAAGGTACAGAAGCTGCCAGTTTTAGTTGATGAGTATTATTGTTCAGACAGGCAAACTTTAACAGGTCTCCATGTGGTTTTTTTTTTAGTTGCTGGCATTAAGTGTGTAATTTTTAATGGGGATTCTCTTACTGAAATCCACTGTCTGGGTGGGATGAGTTGGCTGGAGGCCATGGCAGGGATTTCCTGTGACCTTCTGCAGCCTCTCCAATATCTCACTGCTGCCCCCAAACCCCTGCCAGCACGAGGATTGTCATCAGTGGTGGTGATTTTGAGAGACACCCACGGCTCTGAGATCAATGTTGGCTTTAGCAACGAGCCTCCCAGCCCTGCTTGAATGTTTTATTTAGTTCCCTCATAAAAGCTTTGACCTACATCTAGCACCAGGAAGCGATGAGGCTTTGATAATGCTCGGGCATCCCGGCGGAGGGCACGCTGCTAACCGAGCTTCCAAGTCGAAAATGGATGTGTACTTTAAAACATCAGATAAACCAATAAAGGCTTCAGTCAGTAAACAGCTTTATCTCTGCCAGGCAGTGCGTGGTCCTGTTTTGATGGAGAGGATGTACCTCTTTATGAACTGGAGGTATTAGGGAAAGAGCTTTTCTATTTTTAGCTGTAGGAAAACAAAGCAAAGGCCAAAACACCTACAGTTTTTGATTATGTGAGCGTGTCAGCAATGGAAATGGGCTGGACCACTTGTGGTGAGGTGCTCCAGTGAAGCAATGGTGGTTAAAAAGAAAGGTCCTGTTTGAATTTTTCTTTTCTGTGTGTGTGTCTTAGATGAAGTTGCTCACCTGAAGCTCTCAGTGTGAGTCTTGTGGCAGCTGTGTTTGCTTCATGGGTGTCCTTTCCCAAACACTTGCAGACTTTAAAAGCCATGAAGGAGTTGTCTGGGAGGGACAAGGCAGGGAAGTTTGCAGCCCAGAGTCAGGAGAGGCCAGCAGGAGCAGGATGAGGATTGGCATCATTGCCCTGACGAGCTGGGAGTCACGGGTGCTGCTGCAGGGTTGCCGCTGTGCTGTGGTGTGGCCCCACATGATTTACACTGCTTGTCTGGGGGTTGTGTCTGTGCCACCACCCCTTTGTGTACTCATGTTGCACTTTTTGTGTTTCTTTTCCCCTTTCCAGGATGAACTTGACCTCACGGACAAGCACAGAGAGGCCATGTTCGCGCTGCCAGCGGAGAAGAAGTGGCAGATCTACTGCAGCAAGAAAAAAGTGAGAGCCTTGTTGGGTGCTGAGCCTCTTCCCTCTCATGCAGGGTGGGGAGGAGTTGGGGGGAAGGACACAGCTCTCTTGAGATGCCAGGTGGTTTTGGGGTGTCACAGATATGTGTCTGTTCCTGGGGTGACCCTGGAAAAACCAGGTCTTTGGTCCCCAGCCCATTCAGGCTGGCGGGGGTGTCCCCACAACCCACGTGGGTGTTCCCAGTGCCATGCTCATCCCTGCCAGCACATCAGGGCCACGTGGAACTCTGTGGGCACTGAGGTTGGCCTTGCAGGGCTGAGGGGCTGCTCATCATCTCCTCAGAGCCTCTCCCAGTGCCTAAAGGGGGTTTATAAAACAGATGAGGACAGACTTTATAGTAGGGGCTGTTGCACTAGGACAAGGGGTAATGATTTTAAACTTTAAGTTTATTTAGGGTAGATAAAAGAAAGATAGTTTTTACAATGAGGGTGGTGAGACCCTGGCACAAGTTGTATAGAGAAGCTGTTGATGCCCCATACCTGGAAGTGTTCAAGGTCAGATTGGATGGGGTTTGGACCAGCCTGGTGTCCCTGCTGGTGGCAGGGGCATTGGAACCAGCTGATTTTAAGGTTCCTGCCAACCCAAACCACTCTAGGGTTCTGTGATTCTGTTCTCAGATTTGTCTCACCTGGCTGCAGGAGGTGGCTGGGCAGTGCTGGCAGTCACTGGCCCCACTCAAAGGGTGCTCATTGCTGTAAATGCCTCTTTTCTCCTGCTGCAGCAATGGCACCAGATTTTCCATCCGCATTTTAGGCCAAGAGCAGGCTTACCTTGCTCATGTAGGATTAAGTTTTAAGCCTCTCATAAATACCCCTGAAATCCCTGTATTATTGTTAGACAGAGGCCTGCCATGCCCGAGATTTAAATCGGAGGGGAGGAGGGATGTTAACAAATTACAGGCACTGGTCTGGATCAACAAGAAAATGGGCAGGGGATGCTCACTCGTCACTGCCTGGTGGATAAGCAGAGCCTTGTCCTGGTGTGTCTGGATAATGGGAGAGTTAAATCAAGCAAAGCCGTGTAATTATTATTGTGAGTGGAGATTATGTGCTATCTAATCTCCTGAGGAAGGGTTTAGATGGAGGTGATGGTGGCTCTTTCCCTTTCCAGAACCTCCTTGCTCTCATGTTCTTTTAAAGGCTGTGCTGTGAAACTCCTTGCTCAGTGGGGGAAGGAGCCATGGAAGTGCCTGTGGCATCCTCAGAGGCTCTGGGAGCAGGCACCCATCCGAGGCTGGATCCTGGCTGCTGGTCTCCTCTGGTCCTCATTCCTCTAGCTGTTCCCAGCTACTCCTTTCCCTGCTTGTGATGCCATCACAGTGAGCTGCAGAGCATATGTGCCACTGCTTGCTCTGATGGAGACAAATGCTTTTCTCCTGCTTTTTAATTAAAAATGAGTGAGACCATATCAATGAACGCTCCATCCGTGGAGGAAATCAGGAATTATGTGGGCTGGAGAACATGTCTTTGTGCACAGCAGGCTCTAGGCTGTCCTGGCCTGTGTGATGATGGCTGGTGAGCAGCAGAAACACTGGTGGATATCCTGGCAGCTCATGGCAAATCTTACTTGTGCTCCTGTGTTCTTATGAGGCCAGATCACCTACATGGTAGCCTGGCATTGAGGAGAGGGGCTGGACTTCTCCAGCTAAGAGCAGTGTCTGATTTTTGGCCAGGGCAGCAGAGCCAGGACAGTGGTCCTACCTCCCTTGCTTGGCTGCACTCTGATTTGGGAAGTGCAGGGTGTGCCCAAAGCCTGTGTTTAACAGCAAGTTGTTTCTTGAGATGCTTGTAACACCCAGTTAACACCTGGTGAGTGCCAGGGGCTGGCAAAGGTACACATCAGTCTCAGGCAGCTGCCTGACTTACCAGCCATCCAAAATTGTCCCGTGAGCAGTTTTTGCTCTTTCCTCTGCTGCCAATTTTGGCTGGCACTTCTGCTTTGCTGTCAGTGTCATCCACCACACTCAGCCCTCCAGAGCACATCCCAGATGTTGCATGTTTTATATATTCCCATGATGGGCAAGATTTTGTAAAAGGAAACCAAAAATGAGACTTTTTTTGCTGGCTTGTCCTGGAAAGAGACCTGACAGCACCTGGCCTTGGCAGCTCCTGTTGAGAGGAAATAGGGGAAATCCAGCTATTCCCCAGGCATCTTTCTTTCCCTGGAATATTTTCCTGTGGACTGCAGCCCTGTATCCTGGTTTCTCTGCCCTGCCAGCAGCTGGTTTTATCCCAGCCCACAGGACTGGCTTGGCAGGGGGGAGGCTTTGTCCTCCCTGATTCTCCATCCATGGAGACAGTGGATTTGGTCCCATCCTTGACCCTGCTGGGTCCAGTGGGTTGCACTGCATCAACTCTTCATGGTCCCACCCCACCTGCATCACCCTGTGTCACCGAGGGGACAGAGAGACAAAAAGCATCTCGTGCTGGTGAGTTCTATCAGCAGCAACCCGAGGAGGAACTGAAGTCTGCACTAAATCCAGCAGCCGTGCAGTGCTGGGGTCAGGAGAGAGATTTAAAGATTATTGGAGAGACCTTCTTTGAAGTCATCAGCCCCTTTTTGGCTGGGATGAAGCAGGGAAATGCAAAGGCAGGGATGCATCAGCAGCAGGATGAAATCTGCTTTTAGAAGTGGTATTTCTGGACGATGACTCGTCTCATACCTCATCCCAAAATACTCCGCTCCCTGCTGGCCCCACTCTCCAGGAGAGGATATTGCTCGGAAGTGCAGGGAGGAAGCAGGAGGCTTTCCAGATTTGCAGTTTCTTTGGCTGCCTTTGGGTTTGCCTCGGTGGAAGAGGGTGACTCAGGATGGCCTTTTTCCAGAGGGAGTTAATGATTAACCCTTCGTGCTTAGTCTGCAGGACCTGTTTAACCACAGGAGATTTGGCTCCTGACAGCCCATGGGCATCATGTCTGGCTGTTACAGCAGCTCAAAGGGTGGCTTTTATGAGCCTCAAAATACAGGGTGGGTACAGAGTGTTGGGGCAGAAGCTCAGAATAAATAACCAGGTGGGAGGGATGGGTGGTGAAAACCAGCTGATGTGAATGCAGGGTCTGGCTCTGCCCCTCTCCCTTTGGGTCCAGCTGAGCATTTCTGAAGCTGGAGTAGAGGAAAAATGACCTGCAGGGATGCCAAGTGATGCTGAGTTCTGTAAGCTTGTGTTGAAAACCCGGTGGCATCACTAACCCTGGCTGCATCTCTCTGAGCAGTGTGAAGCAAGGCTTGTATCTAAAATTTCCTCAGGGGTCAGATAAAAAAAAAAACCATGATCCCTTCACATCAGGAAGAGGCAGCAGTGGTGATTTTTCAGGGGAAATATGTGATAAATAGGGAAATGAGTGATGTCTCTCCAATAATCCTCTATTTCCCAGCCAGACAACCTCTTTCCCCTCCAACTGCGCCTTCCACCCACTCCCTCCAGAGAGCTTTGCCTTTCAGCTCCTTCTTCCACTTGTCCTACTCAATCCTGCAGCTCCTTCGTGTTCGGGGCTTGTGTTCCATTTTCTTCATTTAGAAAACGTCAATTCCCCACATTTTTGCTGCAGTAGCAGAACTGAGAGCACAAGCTGACAAAGATGGCATGCAGGGGAGGGGAGGGGAGGATAAAATAGCTCGGCATTTTGCCATGCTCCAGGGTCACCTGGGATGGATGAGAAGGATTTGGTGGCCTCTGAGCATCCAGATATACCTGCTGTTACTGCAGCAGCAGGTTGAAATACCATCTCTGGTGTCATTTGCTCAGGCTGACCGAGGGAAACTGGCTGTTTGCATGGCTGGGGATGTTTTTCACTGGGAAATGTTTATAGTTTTTATCTTTCAAGGTAATTCCCCTTTTAGTTCCAATCACAACACACTTTTGTTTAAGCAAGGTTTTTCTCGCTCTCCGGCCAAAAAATGCATCTGTTAGCAATCTTTTTGGATTTTAAAGCGAAGCTTTTCAAACAATGAACCAGCTGACTGCAAAAGGCATCTGGTCATGCTGTATTTGCTTATGGGGAGCATAATTTTTAAACCCTGGGAAAAAGAGTACGAGGGCATGTGTGTTATTTGTGGAGGAGAGGGTATAGGGAGTGTTAGCATATGGAAAACCAGAGCAGGCTGGGCTGGGCTGGTTCAGACCCTGAGATCCCAGCTTGGGGGAGAGGCTGATGAAATTCCAGCCCTTTGCAGCATGGCTCCATGGGGAAGCAGCTTTATTGAAACATTTAGGTGCTGTTCCAGGGGTACCTGGAGGGATGAGGGAGCCCAGGAGGGCAGTGATGGGCCCAAACCTCCCCCAGCACACACCTGGCAGAGGCTGGGCCGTGTTGGTGGAGCTGGGCTGGATTTAAACATCTCATGCAAGCTGCAGACCCCTTGGCTTTAAAACCCCATCCATGCCACAGCCTGGTTCCTCTCTGAGCTTGCAAACCAGGTGGATCATCCAGAGCAGTCAGGGAGGGAGGGGTTGCCCAAATGCTGTGGGCTGCCAGCTGCTGCCAGCTGTTCCTTGCTCTGCTGTTATGGAGCAGCAAGGAGGGGTGGGGAGCACTGTGCAAAATAAATACCAGGACAGTGTGTAAAAATGAAGGGGGTGTTACTATTTTTGCAACAGGTGCATATTGAAGAGGGTTTTTTAAATCCCTTCCTGTGACTTTCCCAGGGAGTTCTCCTGGGGCAGACCAGCCTTGCAGGCGGTGCCAAGAGGCAGGTGAACCACCAAAATCATAGAATTGTTAAGGTTGGGAAGACCTCTGAGATCATTGAATCCAACCATTAACCCAGTGCTGCCATGTTCCCCCTTAAACCATGGCCCCAAGTGCCACATCCACATGTTATTTGAATGCTTCAGTGTGGTGATTCCACCACTCCCTGGGCAGCCTGTTCCAGTGCCTGACCACATTTTCAGTGAAGAAATTATTCCAGACATCCAATGCAAGCCTCCCCTGGCACAACCTGAGGCCATTTCTTTTTGTCTTGTCACTTGCTGCCTTGGAGAAAAGCCATGGGTGTTGTCCCTGAAGGGCTCTCTGGGGCTTGCATGGAGCTGACTGCTGGAGCCAGCCCTTTCCTTCCAACCTTACAGGATGTAGCTTGGTGTGCTGGACATCAGGTGGGTGGGGAGCTCAGCCAGCTACCATCAGTTATCCCAAAGCACCACCATGGGCTGTGAGTGTAGGGAAGCAGGCTGCTGGATCAGGTGTGGCATCACCTGCGCACTGAGGATCTAAAAGATGCTGCCAGAAACTTGTTTAGGAAGCAAAGCAGCTGTGACAAAGCACTGAGGAGCATCACAGGTGTCTTTCTCCCCACCACCATGAGTACATGCTGGGAGCAGGACGTGTTGCTCCCAGCAGCTGCATTCCTGCAGCAGGAGCTTGTGGAGATGCATCTTCCAGGTGCAAATGGGCTGAGACCAGCCTTGAAATTGCTTTGAGCCACCACTGGCTGAACCCCCACCTCCTCTGTCCAATGGTCATTGCAAAGAGAAGGAAGTCTGGCTGTGGGAGCTGCTGACACCCCAAGGGGGAGGCATGAAGGCTGTGGAAGTGTCAAGCTTGTAACCAAGACCTGGCAGGGCTGGGGAGTGTGAAATCTCCCTGGGAAGAGCCAAGGGGTGGCTGAAGCTGGCAGATTGGTGACCTTCCCTTGGAATAACTCCTAATGAGGCTGCTTGGCTGGGCACTGCTTTCCTTGCAGTGCTGAGGAGGGGATGGAACTTGTTTATGGGGTTCACATCACAGCACCCCCTGCCACTGCCACACCATGGAACTAAACAGTGCAGTGGCAGCACCTGTCAGCCCCATGCACAGAACTCAGGGCTTAGGGGCAGCAGAGGCTGTGACATGAGAGGGTGACACAGTGACACCAGGGCCACAACTGATGGGATTTGTGTTTTTGCCAGCTCCCTGGTAAGAAGAAGTAGGTGGGGGGAGCAAGTGGAGCAAAGCAGGGTTTGGAGCCAGGTTTGCCCTTATCTGTGCATCTTTGGCATGTCCTAATTTTTGCAGCAGAGCACATGCGTGGTGGCACGTCGGGGCCTGGAGGACAGTGAGGGATGCTGATGTGCAATTAAAGCCATCAATGTGTCTCTAAGAGAGCAGCTCAGCCTGGGCTCCAGCAGGGCTCAGATCAGCCCTCCCTTCTGTGCTGCTTGAGAGCACACACAGCAAAGACTCAGGACAGAGAATCAGAAATTGGGAGATGTTCAGTGATGCAGTGGAGCATCCTGGAGATGCTCACGTTGGAGGTGCTCAGCTCTGTGTCTGGGCATCCCTCCCTGAAGGCAGGCTGCAAAACCCACATCCCCAAAACCCATCCTTCGTGCTGGGAAACCGTTCTACACACTCAACCTCTCAAACCCTGATGCTGGAGAGGTTCCTCCCTCCCTCTGGCGCTGAGCAGAGCCTTGTGACTCACTTCCCTCCGGGTTGTCGCTTTGTCAGGAGATTTCTCTACCACCAGGAATACACCAAAGGACACTTATCAGTGTGCTGTAGACCATTAGCCCCAGTAATTACCACTGAGCAACGTCCTGCAGCGAGCAGAGGGGAGGGAAGCCCGTGCCCTGATCTTTGCCTGCTTTATTGTGCAGTCCCCCTTTGCCTGGGAAGCTGCTTCCCGACGAGCCTGCCCAGCTGCTTGTCGGAATTAATGAGGTTCTGCTGCACTTAATTGAGAGCGCTCTCTAAATTGGGGGTTTCAGGGAGGAAATGCAAGAGCCCGAGGGAGCCGAGCAAAGGGAAATATTTATAATGCAGCACGTTAATTATAAATGAGCAGTTTAGCCAATTTTGTTGTTCAGTCTCCCCTCCACCCCCCGGAGACCTTTATGTGCTCCACCGCTTCTTTTCAACCCTAAACGAGCAGCAGGTCCAGATCCCTGCCTGCCTCACAGGTGTTCCCAGCACGTGGGAAGGTCCTGGGGTGTGGGATGAGCCAGCCCTGCTGCCTTCCCTCCCATTCCTCAGCATGGACCTCATTCCCTGCCCAGCCCTCCTGGCTGGGTGCATCTGGACACCTCTTGCTGCTGTGCCATGGTGGGGACCTTGTCACCCTTCTCTGTTGGGATCTCTGGTGGGAGAGAGATGTTCCTTATAAGAGGGATGGTGGGGAAGACCTCCCCTGACACCTCCAGTAGGTGACAGGACCATGTTGAAGGCACCCCTGAGTGTCCCAGCTCTGCTGTCTCCTGCGTGCTGGACTCTAAAACAGGGCAGGAAAGCTGGGAAAATCAGAATGGCCACAAGCTTTGGCCAGAGCCTTCCCCTGGCAGGGGCACAAGGCAGCTCAGAGGAGGAGGAGGGGGGTTGGCACAAGTGCACAGGGCTCAGCTGAGGAGCTGAAAGCCCCTATGGCTGTGTCAGACAGAACTGACAGGTGGTCTGAGCCTCAACCCAGCTGCTTGGCACCTCTGAGGGACTGTGGGGTCAGCAGAAGTGTGAAAGCAAAGGGCAGAGGTTTCCAGGCCCCTTGTTGCTCTCAGGCTTGTTCTGTCCCTACCCTGGAGCCAGGCACAGCCAAAGGAAGGGTCAGGTCTGCAGGCACAGGCTGTGCTGCCCAGGGGCGAACTGAAGCTCCTCCAAATTACCTGTCCTTGACTCCCCATGCATGTCCTCATCTTGGCATGCTGCAGCTTGGGAAGCTTGGATGCACAAATGTTTCCCACATGTGCCTCTTGAGCCACAGTAAATATTTGGGCCCCTGGAATCAGCCGCAGTTGTCTGCGTGCACAGACGTGGGGGCAGAGGGGAGATCATCCAGCTCCCACCATTGTAGGTGTTTGTGGTGTAGGATGAGGTTTACAAACATCTCTTAAAGTCAGGGAAGGGGTAGAGCCATGCAGCAAGTCAGGCTGTGATCAGAAGATGGTTACCTATGGAAAATGTTTGGGATTTGCGTGGTATTTGTTGACTCCAGCCTAGGCCTGTGTGGCATTTCTGCTGTGAAATCCTCTCCTTCTTTTGATATGTATGTTTTTAGGAAAATAAAGTGGGATAAAAGGTTAATTATGGAGTATTCCCTCAAATTCTGCCTGCTTGCTCCATGCAGCCCCTGGGAATGTGCAGCATTAATTGTCAGAGCTGGGCTCAGAGGTCCTTCACTCATGTCCTAAAAGAGCAAGGTAGAACCTGAAAACTCCTCATGAGCCCCGACAGATGTGGGGCATCATAGACCAGGATGGCCAAATGAGGCTCTGCATCACTCAGTGTCATAGATCATGGGCCCAGGGGTGACATCCTTTAAGAGGTGACATTGCCAGATGCATGTTCCTCCTAGTGACTTATGAAGCCCCTGGAGGGATTGTCTGTTGTGCCTGGAGTCTCCCTTAGGATGTTGATATGTTGATAAGTCATGGTTGTGCTCCAGGAGTGCAGCCCTAAATCAAGTCACATTTAAACACTCTTCATTGCTTGTAAACATTTTTCCCTCCAAGCATATTCAAGGCTGTGCAGCCAAAGCTTCAAGGGCACTGGAGAGTTGAAACAAAAGACATTTGGATGTAAAATTTCAGTATGGTTTCCCTGAAGCTGATAATCACAAGACTGATGCAGTGTCAGTGGGGCAGCGTTTGGTCACAGGCAGGTGGTATAGTTGTATTTAAAGTATAGCAGCTCAATAAACCAGGTAATGTCCCACAGCTGGAGCTGTCAGGGGTGAGCTCAGAATGTAGAAAATCACACTTCTATTAATATACAAAGTAATGCAAGAGCTCAAGGGTGCTTCAGAAGTGGTTGGTCATGAAGGGCAGGAGATGTTAATACTAATTTTACTAATCTGGCTTTGTTTCACTTTTTTTTATCCCCTACCAGGACCAGGAAGAAAATAAAGGAGCCACCAGCTGGCCAGAGTTCTACATCGATCAGCTGAATTCAATGGCTGCTGTGAGTATCCCCCAGTGCTCTGGTGCCTCTGAGCCCCGTGTGGGACAGCAGCACAGTGGGGACAGTCTGCCAGCTTTGTGCCTCAGGGGGTGGCAGGTGTTGACAGAGGCAGTGTCATCTGTTAGACCAGCAGGTACAGCTGCAAAATGGAGATGTTCCTACGGCACCTGGGGTGTTTTGTACAAGCACAGAACCATGGACGGGGTTTGGGTGGGAAGGGACCTTAAAGAAAACATCCAGTTCCAACCCCCTGCCATGGGCAGGGACACCTTCCACCTGCCCAGGTTGCTCCAAGCCCCATCCAGCCTGGCCTTGAACACTTCCAGGGATGGGGCAGAGGGATGAGCAGGGTCTGAGCCGGGAGGGAGTGTGCTGCTTCCCTCTGGGAAGGCAGGAACACCCAGTGCTGGCCATGGGCTGCCAGCCAGGCAGAGCCCTGAGCCTGAGCAGAGCCTGTGATCAAAGCCTGCCAGATGCCTGGAGGGTGGCTTTGATCTCCCTGACGTGCTGCTGAAGAGGAGCTGGGTTAAATGGAGGGGTCAGGACAGCTCCTCATATCTGCTGGGACCCTTTTCTCTGCTTTGGATTAGCCTCAGCTGGGGCTGGCAGGGCTCACCCTGACACCTCTGGGGCCCAGTGCTGTTGGGTGGTGCAGGGACCACTCAGGAGCTGCTTTAGCTGTAGCTGTACTCCGTGCATGCCCAGGGAGCAGGCAGCCCTGGTGCAGGAGTCAAATCTCAGCCCCAGCTGGAGAGCAAAATCCAGTGTGGGAGATGCATCCCGTGCACACAGCCACTGTCTCCAAATGAGATTGCACACTGGTGGCTTGCACTGGGAGACTTGGGAATGGCAGGATTGGCTGTTCACCATCCCCATGGCCAACTCTGGATGATCTCCAATAGCCTAATGTCTTTTTTGGATACTTTTTTAATATTATGGTGCCCAAAACTGCCCCCAGGACTCGAGGGTGAGGCTGCACCAGCACAGAGCAGAGCTGGAGCTGTGTGGGGGCTTAGAGATGGTGCCTTCATCCCTCTATCCCCAGTCCAGGCTGTCTCCTAGCACATCATGGAGGGCTTTTCCTCACTGCTCCTTGTCCCTATGTGATTGCCATAAGGATTCCAGACTTCAGGATGGGTTTAGGATCCCCCATGGCTTGGCACGGTGGGCGGTGGGCAGTGGGCACTGCCACTCCTTGGGCACACAGGGAGATTCCCCTTCTGACCTCTGCCTTCCTCCTTTCCCAGA
Source organism: Drymodes brunneopygia (assembly GCA_013400955.1). Classification (NCBI taxonomy): domain Eukaryota; kingdom Metazoa; phylum Chordata; class Aves; order Passeriformes; family Petroicidae; genus Drymodes; species Drymodes brunneopygia. The sequence goes on along the minus strand of VZTZ01006688.1, from coordinate 46,809 downwards.
GAAAATCCCTGATCGCCTTGGAAAAAGAGGACGAGGAGGAGAGAAATAAAACAATTGAAAGTTTGAAGACTGCACTGCGGACAAAACCAATGAGGCAATTCTCTTCCCTTTCCTGGCTTCATTGCTGTGGTTGTGGCTTTGGATTTGGTTTCTCTGGCAGAGCAGGGGGTTAAATAGGAATATAAATGGGAGCTTTTCAGGGTGAGGGAGGCAAGGACTCTGAGGCACTAATTGCTTTTGGTTTTTTGTTTCACCAACTGCTTTTTTTTGTGTCACACTTTGCCATTTTGTTCCTTTTTCTTGGTCCTTTTTTGTGACCAAGAGCCACCAGGACCTTTCTGTCTGTTCAGGCAAATCAGGCAACTTGCTGTTTTTTTTTTCTTTTTCCAAATTTTCCTTTGTTCTTACTGGAACAGAAGGTAAAAATTCCTTACAGATTGATTTTTCTTTTCAAGAAAACAACAGTTTTCATTGGTCAGCCAGGCCCTTTGTTTCGACTTCAACTCCCCTTGCACTTCATAAGGGAATAAAGTCTCATGAATCTTCAGGCTTTTATGAAATGAAAAACAATTTTTGATGGGGAGGATAAATGAAGGCTGGGACTCTTTCTGAATGTCTGTAGCTTTTCCTAATTTCATTTTCTCTGGAGTCTCTATGTGCACATCTGCAATGCTTAAGATGCCTCAGGTTGACATCTTCTGATGGGAATATGTTCCATTAGGAAATGCCTGACCTGTTTGGGTTATGGAAGAAACAAATTTACTATTGCTTGCAAATGCATTTCCCCCTTCCACCTGTGGTGATGGTTAGAAATTCTCGGGGTCCAGGATGATTTCTGTGACACCTGGAGCTTGTGGGTGCTGGTCTCTGCAGTGAGCAGGGCTGATGGCCAGCCATGAAACCTTACAAAATCCTTAGAAATGGGTTTTGATTGTTTTTTGAGGGATGCAGCAGGCTCTGTAGAAAATTTTACCTGTTAGGCCTACTTTTGCACCCAGGGAAGTGAACATTGACTTTCCTATAGACTTTGGCTGGGAGAAGAGCAGGCTTTGAAGCAGAGAAAGCAGTTTCCCCCAAGCCTGCAATTACCCCTTTTGTTGCTGTCCATCAGCATGGCTTGTTTTGAATTAAAATCATCCCAGTGCTGGGGTGTTCTTGGCTCATCTGCTTTCTGAGCCTGTGCCTTTTGCCAAACCAGAGGACACCCAGCCTGGATGGCACTGGGCAGGGGAGCTCCAAAATGCCTCAGCAGAGTGCAGTGTTGTGTCTGCCTGCTCTGGTGAATCTGCCTGGGGCACTGCCCTGTGTTTACTGTCTGCTTTCTATTCAGTGGTGTTGTAAGTCATCATAAAAATCAGAAATCCCTTAAAACTGGGGAGCTGTGCCTGAGGGAGGAGAAGGGTGTGGATGGTGAGGCAGGAGAGGTAGCAGAAGGCAGAAATGCTGACACTGAGGTGTCTGCAGCTGATGAGGGGGTGACTGTAGGGCTTGGGATCTTCTTCCAGTCCAAAACTGCTCTCAAGTGGGCAGAATTTAAGACTCAGGTTGGTATTTTTTGCAGTGTGACTTAAAACTTCCAACCTTCATCTTGGGACTCGTGTTGATGGTTGGGTTAGCTGATTTTCTTTGAAATATCCTCACTCTGAAGAACCTTGTGCAGGTGGTGCCTGGTTGCCTGTGCTAAATTGATTTTTGCAACCCCGTCCCTGTGTCTGGGCCACAGGAGTCCTTCAGGCTTTCTGGTATCCATGAAAAAATACATAAGAAGGTTCTAGGTTTGCATCAACAGACAAGTTAGCCCTGTTTGATGGTAAGACAGTCCTTTAGCCATTTTGTTTTAAAGTGAAAACCCCTTTTTCCTGGCAGGTTTGTGACCCGGTTCATCGACCTGGACGGCTTGTCATGTATCCTCAACTTCCTCAAAAGCATGGACTATGAGACAGCAGAGTCTCGAATACATACCTCGCTCATTGGATGTATAAAAGCACTAATGAACAACTCCCTGGGCCGGGCCCACGTGCTGGCCCACCTGGAGAGCATCAACGTAATCGCTCAGAGTCTGAGCACGGAGAACATTAAGACAAAGGTGGCAGTGCTGGAAATCATGGGCGCCGTGTGCCTGGTTCCTGGGGGCCACAAAAAGGTACTGGAGGCGATGCTGCACTACCAGAAATACGCCAGCGAAAGGACTCGTTTCCAGGTAGGTGGGTCTCCACTCAGTCCCTGACATTCAGCATTCCTGTCCCCCTTCTCCTCTTGAATGTCTAAATGGCTGCCTGCAAGTGTTTTGTTATGGCTGCTTGCAAGTTGAGAAATCTGGAATTGCCCCAGAACCTTGTCTGATGAGATCTGCAGCTGAGTGAAGAGGGGGGAAACATTTATTTAAGGTGACACCCACCAAAAAAAAACTGGCTTGCTTGTGCAGGGTCACTGGGATCACAGTGTACCTGGATGGGCTGGTGTTGGCCCAAACGGGTGCTGGGGTGGCCAGCAGCTGATGGTGCATCACCAGCTATGGGAGCATCACGAGGAGCTGTTCCTGCGTGTGCTCCCTGGGTGTTTGGGCAGCACTGGGGCTGTCACGGGGCATTAAAATGACACTGTGTGTTTGGCAGACGCTGATCAACGACTTGGACAAGAGCACGGGCCGGTACCGAGATGAAGTGAGCCTCAAGACAGCCATCATGTCCTTCATCAACGCCGTCCTGAGTCAGGGGGCAGGCGTGGTGAGCGCCGGGGCTCGGGGGAGGGAGGCCTGGGGGTGCCCTTGGGGTGCTTTTATTTCAGTGAACTCCCTGAGGATGTGCTGACCCCACAACTGTCCCTTGCAGGAAAGCCTGGATTTCAGACTCCATCTGAGATACGAGTTCCTCATGCTCGGCATCCAGCCAGTCATTGATAAACTAAGACAACATGAAAATTCAACCCTCGACCGGTGAGCAGTGACCCCCAGCCCACTCGTGATTTTTGCCTGGTGCCCTTGCTTCTGGTTTCAGGATTTGGCCTTTGGGGAAAGCACGTGGCTCTAGAGTCACACCTCTTAGATTCCTTGCTGTCTCCAGAGAGGGAGCAAAAAATTCCAGCATGGTTTTGCTGCATTTTGATGTGGAGTTGAGCTGGAAAGGATCTGCCATCAGGGGTTCAGGGGGTGCTGTCAGCCCTCATCCACCTCTTCTCATCCCAAAAGGTTCCTTGAACATCCTGTAGTGACTAGGAAGTCAAGGCTGAAGGTCCAGTTGGCATTTCAAGCCCTCCCAGTGTCTGGGCTGCTGACAGACCAGCTGCCTGTAATTTATTAATTGTCACATTTGTATCTGCTTCTAACAGTATTTTTCCCACTTTCTTTCCTCAGGCACTTAGATTTCTTTGAAATGCTTAGAAATGAGGATGAGCTGGAGTTTGCCAAAAGATTTGAGCTGGTGAGTACAAATGCTGCTGATGCAGACACTGGCACTCAATGTCACAGTTAGTTTTATAAACACTTGCGTGCCATGGGGCAAAGAGTGGATTGTGGATAAAATGTGGAGGTTGGAAATCTTTCCTGTTTGCCCTGCTCTTTTGCAACAGAGTCTGTCATAGAGTCTGTCACAGAGTCTGCTTTAGCCTTTTTGTCTTCTCAGAGCTCAACAGCTCTGTTGGCCCCTCGCAGGGCAGTGGGGCCGGTATGTCTGTCAGTTTTGGGGTGGGGGTGACTCGTGGGGTCTGGAGCTGAGACTCAGGGAACAGGTAATGCTGTTGGGGGTGCAGTGGCCTGACCTTGCCTGGCTCCTGCCCACAGGTCCACATCGACACCAAAAGTGCAACGCAGATGTTCGAGCTGACGAGGAAGAGGCTGACGCACAGCGAGGCGTACCCGCACTTTATGTCCATCCTGCACCACTGTCTGCAGATGCCTTGTGAGTCCCAGGAGAGGCCAGGAACCCATGGCCTGCTGGAGGCTTGGCAGCCCAGCTCTCCTGCCCAGGGGGGTCACGACCTCCCCTTTGCTCACGTCAGTCCCTCCCCTTCCTTCCCTGCAGATAAGAGAAGTGGCAACACTGTCCAGTACTGGCTGCTGCTCGACAGGATCGTGCAGCAGATTGTCATCCAGAGTGACAAAGGGCAGGACCCCGACGCCACTCCCCTGGAGAACTTCAACATTAAAAATGTTGTACGAATGTAAGTGCTCAGGTGTGGCTGTTCCTTACTCATCTCTGTCACATAGGGATGTTCCTGCTCCTCGGCTGGACACAAGCCAGCATCCCTGGAGCTCTTGACTTCCCAGGACTCTGCCACCCCACCTTATAAATGAAGCCCATCCTTTTCATTAGACAGCAGTACTTGAGATTTAGGAGTTTTTGCATGTTCCCTGATAAATTTTACACCAGAGACTCTGCAGAGCTGTTAGATGTACCAGTTTAAAAGCCTTAAATCCCACTCCCTCAGTCGTGTTCCGTGCTGATGTGGTCTCTTGTTTGCTGTAGTAGGATTGTCTCATATGTTACATCTCTTCTCCTATTAGGTTAGTCAATGAAAATGAAGTGAAACAGTGGAAAGAGCAGGCAGAGAAAATGAGAAAAGGTGAGTGATGGAGAAATATATAGTGTCAGCTTTAACCTTGGCTAAACAGTTAACATACACATGTATTTATATATTTATTTATACATATATCTGCAGGGCTTATTGAAGGTCTGAGATAGTATCATGCCATGGGGCTGACAGGGGAAATGGGCGAAGAAAATAGTATTTTCTTCATGGAGAGGCTCTAAATGAGGTGTTAAGGCACAGCACAGGCTTCCTTTTCTCAACTGTACAGCATCTCTGCAGGGCAGTGTGGGGTTTAGCCCCCCACGGGCTGCCGTTGGCTAAAAGGAGTGTTTGTCACCCAAAAGTGGTCTCCTGTGGCTGTTTCAGAGCACACAGAGCTTCAGCAGAAGCTGGAGAAGAAGGAGCGGGAGTGTGACGCCAAGGCCCAGGAGAAGGAGGAGATGATGCAGACGCTGAACAAGATGAAGGAGAAGCTGGAGAGGGAGTCCAGCGAGCACAAGCAGGTCAAGCAGCAGGTGGCAGATCTCACAGCACAGCTCCACGACATGAGCAGGGTGAGATCTCAGACCTGCTCCCTGTTGTGGGCCCAGTCCCTAAACCCCTGCAAATGCTTTGGGGTGATTTCAGGAGGCTGAGCTGCATGGGGGGATGGAGAAAGAGGCTTGTTGGGAGAGCCACCAAGGTGTCTGTCCCTAGTGATGGGGTGATGTTGTCTCTCCACTTGCATTGAACCTCAGTTATGAGTGTCAAAGTCTTTGAATGCTTTGTTTCCTAAATTTTAACCAAATTAATTAAAAATCAGCATGGAGGTGTTTCTTAAGTGGTGTCCCCCAACTCCCTATGACCAGTCCCCATTCCTCTTCCTCTCCCAGAGGGCGATCTGTGCTGCCAGCCCTGGAGGACCTCCCATGCCACCAGGAGCACCTGGTGGCCCTTCACCTTCTCCAACTCCTGGGTCTCTTCTTCCCCCTCCACCACCCCCACCACTCCCAGGGGGATGTCCCCCACCGCCTCCCCCACCACCTCCTCCAGGTGGTCCCCCACCTCCCCCTGGCCCCCCACCCCTGGGTGGGATGATGCCTCCTCTTGGACCACCTCCTGGCATGGCCTTCAAGAAGAAGAGCATCCCTCAGCCAACGAACGCCCTCAAGTCTTTCAACTGGGCCAAGCTTCCAGAGGTGAGCTGGGCAATAATTTGGGCAGTGAGACTGGAGGTGCTGGATGGTGATGTAAGGGGGGTTGGGCAGGAGAGCCCCAACCTGCAGTGCTCCCTCTGTCTTGCAGAACAAACTGGCAGGCACCGTGTGGACCAACATAGATGACACAAAAGTGTTCAAAATCCTGGACCTCGAAGACCTGGAAAGGACATTCTCAGCCTACGTGAGACAGCAGGTAACAGCTGGCCTGGGGTGGCACACCTGGGCAAGGTGCCACCATTATGGGATCATGTGGTTTCACCTGTGGTCCCAAAACACATGTCCCATCACTATTTCATACCAAAGCCACGTTTGCCAGATCGACTTCATCTGCTTTATCCAGAGCCTTTACATTGAGGTGACCATTCATGGCTCACTGAGCCTTATCCCACCCCTGCCCACACACCTGACCACGTGTACCATGAGGATGGATCACCAAAAACACACACGCACAAAAGAGACAGGGAATGTTATGAAAATAACCCCCAGATGTGGCCACAGTTGGGAAATATTTTTGGGTTGCTCTTAGCAGCAACTGCTCCATGTGTCTGTGTTGGGTGGAAAATTTCTATCCCTCTCTGGCCAAGAAGGACTAAGTTTTACCCACATCTATCATGGGTGGGTCTCTTCTTTTATTTTTGTAGTGACCCAGGAGCAAAATGTGAGCTTTGAACAAATATCCCAAACCAAAATAATGTCATTGCAGGCAAAAGTCTCCACTTTTTCATCTCCTGCTCAAGCAATATAACCCCAGTTTGGAAGGCGTCAAAACACATGAATAAAATTAGACACTTATTTTACCCCAGGCAGGATGAAAATGAGCAAAAGCAATGAGTTTTTTGAGAAGACGGGAGAAAAAGCAAGGAGAGAGGCTGAAAAATGATGTTCACCTGCTGAACACCTGGCTATGTTCCTGGAAGGAGAGAACACATTGTCTCCTTCGTGCCAGTTCAGTCTGAGGGACAGTGCTGGGAAAGAGTGGACCAGACCCATAAGCTCATTAGGCAGCGTGAGAGTTTAATCTCTTGCAGAGGCTAATTGAGGGAAAGATCAGGGTGGATTAGAGCAGGGCAAATACCCAGAGGAACCCGCCAGAAGTACGTGCTGCCTGCCCCAGTGTTTTGGGAATAGGTGACCACAGCAATGTCTCTTTCCCCTGGCATTTTTGGAGCTTGACTCATGCCTACTGGAGGGCATGTCTGAGGACAAGGAATGGAAATGGAAGAGGAGCAAGAATAGAAACCTGAGTGTCAGCAGGACAGTTTGCCCTCGGGCTTGCCTGCCCGAGCCCGTGAGTCACCTGGTGTGATGCGGATTATTGCCAGGCAGGAATTTAAAAATAATTTGGCTTGGCTGAGGTTCTGCTGGGTGAAGTGGCTGGTTGGGCTTGGGGCCAGGAGGAACAGGGAGATGGTGCAAGGACAGATGTGACATGGGCTTACACCCCAAAAGGGAGCTGAATGTAGGAGACAGGGTCTGGGGTAGGACTGGCAGAAGATGCTGTGAGAGCATCTGGGAGTTAGATGGGAAAGACAAGGCTGTGAGGTGCTGCTGAGGCTGGGGCTGCCCTTGGGGACACCATACTGAAGTTCCTTGTGGTTCATTTTGTGTGGGTGGAGCCATGGGACACATCTCCCTGGGCCCGAAGGATGTGGTTTTCTAGCTGGAAGTCCCCAGGGTGCTCCCAGCCTTAGTCCCAGAATGGAGAGGGGTTGCATGGTTCTGCAGCCAGCAGCAGTGCAGGCACCAGTGTGTGTGTTAGATGTGCTGCATGAGACAAAGAGAAGTGTTCCAGGCTGGATGGGGCTCTGAGCAACCTGGTCTAGTGGAACATTCCCTGTCCATGGCAGGGAGGTTGGGCTAGATGGGCTTTAAAGTCCCTTCAGCCTGAGCCATTCTGTGGTTCTGTGACACATGCAAACCACAGGGCCCTGTGTACATGGTGGGGGACTGGGGGAGTGAACAGCCTGTCCCTGAGGCATAATGAACTAATAGTGGTTTAATAACTCACAGCATTTTCAGGCTCTAGCAAAACTTGGTTTCTGTCACGAAGAAGCAAGGGAGGAGCAGGATTTTCTCCTCCCTGTTCCCTGTCTTGAGCCACTTGCTGAGTGATCATGCCTCCCACTTGTCCTGAGTCACAATATCCACAGGACGTGGGGCATCAGGGGCTGCCTGTCTGCCCATGCCCCCGAACAAACCAGGGCTCTGAAAATGTGTGGTCAGGTGGTGCATCCCTGTGGCCAGTGCCCCAGCAGGGCTTGGGGACAGCAGGCAAAGGTGTGTGCAGTGCACAGAGCTCTCTGACCCCCCCCAGCTGGCTGATGTGGGGCTGCCTTTGCTGGGATTTGTCTGGTTCTGTTGCCAGAGTGCCTGGGAATCCCTGAGTGCTGCACAGACCCGAGGCTTAATGATGTACTTAATTTTAAGCATCTCTTTAAATGTTTTTCCCACATCACAGGCTGGGATGTAAATGCAGGCTATTAAGTGAGCTCTGCAGCTTTTGGGAAAGGCCCTTTCCATGTGGGGAGGACAGGAACCCCCTGGGCTTCCTGGGGCTCAGCCTGGGAGCACGCCTGCCTCACAAGGAGGGAAGGCTGTTGGGAGAGTCTGTATCCTCCCTGCCGAGGCTCTGCAGATGTCCCTGTCCCCAGAGAAGGTCTCAGCCCTGCAGCTGTGCAGAATGCCAGCATTTACAGAAAAGCCCACAGGAGTTTTTGGCTGTGGCTTGAGGACTGGTGGGAGCTGTGTAAGGGTGTGCATGTAGTCATGGAGAAAGGCGAGTCCAGAGCCATCAGGGCTTACACTACACAGGGTTTTGTGCCTCTGTCAGGGATGTCTTCAGAGTCTTCGGGGGTAGAGGCTCGAGTGATGTTGATAAGTAGCAGTGACACAGCCAGGGCAGTCCTGGCAGGTCCTGCAGCGGTGAGTGATGTAAGGGAGTCAGGGCCAAGTGGAAAAAATATGTGTTGTTGAACCAGGGGCTTAGCAGTGAGTTGGGAAAGAATTCATCTCCCAAAAAAGGATGAAGGAAGTAAAGCCTCCAGCTCCTCTGTGCAAGGGAGAGTGACCTGCACAAGGGCCAGGGACAGCAGGGCTGGGAATTGTTTGGGGGGATGGTGACAGCACATTTAAATCTACTTTAAAGCTCCTTACACCATCCTGCAACAGAGGCTGGATCATGATTCCTGTGAGGGAAAGGGGAAGGGATGAGGCTGGTTTGAGGCAGAGGGAGGGTTTTGAAGTGAACCTTTTCTCTGCATTAATGCATGAGGAGCCCTCCCTCTCCTAGAGCAGGGGACTGCAAAGAAAGCCACCATGTCCTTCTCCTCTCCAGCAGCCTGGGGCAAGTCTGAGCATTGTGGGGCAGTCTGAGGGTTGAAATGAAAGGAAGAGCTCCTAATTAGGGACCAGTTAAACAAAGATGAAGATACCCATTGTAGCTTGTGGGTGTGCTTTGTGCCTGTCCCACAAAGCAGACTGCTGGGAAGAGATTGATTAATGAAACACTGATCCTTAGCCTTAACTGAACCACGGACTTTTAGCCACAAGACTCTCGATCAGCACAGCTCAGCAGAGGGAATGAGGAAGGAAAATCCCTCTGTGTGTGTGTGTGTGTGTGCACATGTGTGTGGTGCCAGCTTTACTGCACCTGCTTCCAGTCTGGGGGGGAAGCCCAGCAGCACAGCCAGGTCTTGGGGAGAGCATGGAGCTGGTGGGCATGGGGGTGGCACTTGGCCAGGCTGCCAAGCCCTGGAGGAGCAGGGAGGAGGAGGAGGAGGATGAGAACTCAAGGGGGAGCATGTTGCTGTGACAAATGGTAAAGCTTTGCTGCCGCCAGATTTGCTCCGGGATGAGCCTCTCGTTATTTCCACTTAAAAGCCCTGTTTTTCCTGGCAGTGACATTGGCATTTCAGTCCCTCAGATGTGCAGGAACCAGCAATTTTCCTCCCTGCACAGCAGGCTGAGCAGTGCTGTGCCTTCGGGCCAGTGGCAGGGCTTGGCCAGCATCCTCCCACCTCATCCCGTGTCCCCTGCTCACCTCTGTGCACAGTGTACCTGATCTGTTCATGGAGCTGCCTCTTCCATCAGCTCTCTACTTCTGCACATCCTGTAATCCACATTTTCACCTGCATCCCCCCTCCTTTGGCACTGGCACCCTCAAGAGCCTCCCCTTGCTGCCAAACGCCCCCATATTTGCACGTTCCCCCCTTCTCTGTGCTTTGACTCCCTCTGGTTTTGCCGAGATCACTGAACTGCATGTGTTTTTACTGCCTTTTTCCATGCTTCTGCTATGGCTGTAGGACTTCTTTGTGAATGGTAGCTCCAGACAGGTAAGTGAGCACCTGCAGGAGCGTGGTGTGGGCAGGGTGAGCGTGGGGCTGGGGACAGGGACATGGGGACATGTGGGTGCTTCTGAGGGGGGTTAATGTGTGAAAAATGGGGTTGAATTAGAGAGATGCAAAGATCACCAGAAGGAGCAGCTGAAAGGTTGATGCTGGGGAGGCTGGTAAGGCAGAACCCACCCTCTCTGCTGTCTGGCCTGAGGTCAAAACTGATGTCTGAGTCCAGGAGTTGGATTTTTAAATGCAGCTGGACACAGAGAAGCTCCTACCCCTGAGCTATTTTCATTTTCAAAAGATGAAAATAAACTCATGGGTTGAAGTTCTCTGCTTGGTCAGAGCAGGCAAGGCACATGAGAGGGGCAGCTGGTGCTGGGTGACTTAGGGCTAGTCTTCCATCACCTGCCTCTCTGCCCTCTTCTCATAGCTGCAGATTTTCTTCATTGAAACAAGAAAATGATTAAAAAATGGTAATTTCAGTGCTCACTCTTGGCCCTTGCAGTGGCTGTGTGCCAGGTCTCCTACTCTTGTGGACATTTAGTGTGGATCTGTAACGTTCAGGATCTTGCAGCTCCAGATTGTGTTCCTTCCAGAAGCATTGAATAGCCAGCTTTTAATTGATTAACCTTACTAAAATATGCAATATGGTAAATTAAAACCTGAGGCAACAACTCCTCAGGCAGCCCTGCAGAACTGCTGTTATGTAGATCTGCCCATTTGCCCACAACTACAGTATTCATCTGAAGGTAATGTGCTTAAGCCACTTAAAAGATACAGGTGCTTATGCCACGCCAATTCCTGCTTTCAAATCCCTTATTTTGGAAGAATTTCACTGAAAAAGCTGCTGGTTGCTTTTGCAAGTGTGATGGCCGGTATTGGTTAGCTGGCTCGGGAGGACTGATGCATGAAGGGTGATTACAGATGTTTGGAGCAGGGGTGAGGAGCAAGAGCAATGCTGAGTGTGCGCAGCAGCCCGCAGTGAAATATCCCATGTGAGGGTTTAATGAACTATCACAAGTATGTATGCTAAGAAAGCCTGCCTTTATTTATTCAGCAGCGCCCGTGTGTTTGCAGATTTTTAAATCTTCCCTGTCTGAGAAAATATTTGCATTTCTAACCAGTGGCTTCAAAGCCAGCTCTGGTTTATGAAATGACTTGCTGTGTTTCGGTTACAGGCGAGGGGTTTTGCCCATAACCCTGGTGACACTGCTGATTAATGGGGGCCCACTGTATATCATGCTGCTGTGTGCTGAGAGTACTAAATGTCCTTGCTGCTCCATGGCTCTTCTCCCAGGCTTTTCTTCTTATTATTTTCTCCTAGAAGGAAGATGCCATTGATGACACGTTGAGTTCCCGGCACAAGGTGAAGGAGCTTTCAGTCATAGATGGACGGAGAGCTCAGAATTGCAACATCCTCCTCTCCAGGTATGGTTAATGCCTTGTTGGCCTCTGGGGAGTGGGGTGATGCTTAATACCCTGCCCTGGGCTGCCCTGAGTGTGCTCCTTTGCCATGGAGCAGGGGGTTGATGACAGGAGCCAGTGCAGCAGGAGAGCCAGTGACACCTGAGCCCAGCTATAGCCTTACATCCTCATGGTGGGGTGATCCTGGGAGGGGGAGCAGTGCCATTGACTGGGTATGTGGCAGTCTGGTGGCCCTGGAAAGCCCCTGAGGGGCTGGGATACCCAGTGAGCTTTCACAGAAGGTGGAAGGGGGTTAATTTCACCTCTTATCTTTCTCAGCCTGGGTTTTGTTTGCTCTTTGCTGATGGTTGAAGAGGGTCTCTCTGGGCTGCGGAAGTGCTGGGTATCAGCAGGGTGCAGGCAGCAGCAGTAGTTCAGCCAGGACCTTGCTGTCCACATCTGAATTTGGGAAGGGGATGTCCCCCTCTTACAGCTGCCCTGCTGGTCTGACAGCCTCCCTCACACCCCTCACCAGGCAGGCTCAGCACTGCTACCAGCAATTTAATCTGATCTCCAAATGGCTGCCAAAACGATAAAAAGGGCTTTTTTTTTTTTTTTGGCAAGATAAACTACACCAATAAGACTGAATCCTGAGAAAAGGGAAACCAGATTGTGGTGGTCTGAAAGGATAAGCCACCAGTGTAGCTACTTGGGAAAAAACACCCAAATAGCAGCAGAAAATGCCACTTGTTTCTGACTCACCCAGAAAAAAAAATTCAACAGCAATAGAATTTAAAAATACTCACTCTGCTGTCTGGAGGCACAGAAACTTCTGTGCCACCCAGGACTGGCCAGGATGGAGCAGCATCACTGGTGGGTTGGGTTTGCAGCCGCAGCACCCGAATTTGGTGTTTTCCCAGACCATGGGTTCTGTCTGGTTCTTCCAAGTGGAGATGGTGCCTTGTCTGGGCAGCCCAGCTGATTTCCTTCCCTAGAAAGCTTGGAGAGGCTGATGTCTGCAAAAAGAAACCTCTGGGTGGGTAACTCAGCCCCTGGTGCTTCTCCCAGCCTGTGGGCAGTGAGAGTGATGAGTGCCGCAGCATTTGGGGGTAAAACTGCCCTGTTTATGGCTGGCTCTGCTCTGGGCTGCTTCTGGGGATTTTTGTGCTTCCTAGCAGTCCAAATAAAAAAGGATGATGATGAAAGCAGAGTTTAAAGCAACAGGCAAATGAGTATGTCTGTGGCAGGCAGCTATTAGCAAGTAAAACGATGGGATTTGGGGCACTGGCTGAGCTGCTCCCGGCATATGTAGGCTGAGTGTGGAGCGGGTTTAGGTGTGATTCAGCCAGAGGTTTAAGTGTATATTTGGAAGTCAAGCACACAAATAGCTCCTTCAGTGGGAAGGGGAGAGACCCAAGCACTCAACTTCAAAGGCATCTTGCACGTCTTACTGAGTAAAGGTCTCAATTTCATCTCACCAGCAAAGCTTTCTCTTCCAAGAAAGCAATAGCTGGAATGAATTGCCAGTAACTAATCCCACAATAAGGGCAGGATGGAGGTTGCTGCCTGCCTGCCTTTCCCTATGGGCCATTTCCTAGGGGAGAAGCAGGATCAGACTTGCCCTGCAAGGTGGTCGTCAGGCCTCTCATATGCCTTTTCCCAGGCCCATCCTCATGCAGGGACGAGTGGCTTTGAAGTTGCAGTGACTTGCCTCAGATTCTCCTTTGGAAGTGCTTTGGAGTTCATCCCATGGCATTCCCAGGACCACAGTTGCGCTTCTCTCCCCAAAATCCCTTTGGGTGATTTGATGCCAAGTGTCGCAGAGGATAAAGCTCAAGCATCCTTTTAGCCATCTCAGGTCCAGCTCCTGCATCTCCAGCAGACTCCATGTATCACCAGGCAAACCCTTTTGCCTCTCCCCACCCCAGCTGCCCATCCCAAAGCTGGGCAGAGCAGTGGGCCCTTGGTTCCAAAGGGACTGGTCTGGCAGCTGTGCTGCTGCTCTCCTGCCTTGCTTGCACGGCCACCACGGGGCTGAGCAGACTTTCACATGCGAAAGGACCTGCAGGCTTGGCCCCTGATTTAGCCCAGACATTTGTGAGCTCACCAGGCATTGTCTGGCTCACAGCGTGGAAAGATTATGGCCAGTGAGATACTTTATCTCTCTCTGTAGATTTATTTTTTTGCCTGCTTCCCTTGCTTTGGGAGAAATTACTGCGCAGTGAGATCACTGGATTTTCCTCCAGCTTGTAATGCAGCACAAGAATATTTTTAACGCTTGCTTTTTTTCTTCTGTTTTTTGGAGAAGGCTTTGCTGATGTCAGTGCCTTACTGTGTCTCCCTCTGTGAACCCACCACGTCCTTACTCTTGCTCCCTATGCATGAGTGTGTATTTTTAGTCCCGCGTTCTGCCAGATGCAAATCCACCCCTCGCTCCATCGTTTCCCGCCTGTGCTGGCAGTGAATGCCCTGTTTGATTCCTCCCTCCCGGCGAGGCTTTTTTTTTTTTTTTTCCCTGGGATGAATGTGGCTTTTCAGGGAGGGCGCGTCCCTTTCCCGGCGGAATTTGTTTTTCCCCCTTCACACTTACCCCGTCCTCCGCGGGGGCTCGACAAAAGCCGCGCCGAGCAGCGCCGCGCTCGTCGGGCCGGCGAGCTGTCACCTCGCATCGCCGGGCTGCTGCCTCTAAATCCCTGTGACAGCAAGTCCTGTGACCCCGTTCCTCTCAGACGGCTCGCCTTCGACAGCTGCTGCCAACAATGATAATTATTGTGGTTATAGATAAGCTTCTAGCTTTCACTGGCCCCTTTCCCATCAAATTGTCTGAGAAGCTGTTTTCTTCTGGCGCCCCGCGCTTGCTCTCTGCTGATGCAGGGGCAGGGCTCTTGTTCTTGGCACTGGGTTGTGATGATTCCTGAGAAAAGTTGGTTTGTTTTTTTTTCCCCAACCTCTTTCTTTTTAAAATGCATTTTTATTGTTGACTTTGCTTTCAATGAGCAAGGGCTTAAAAAAGTCATCCTCATCTTCCCCCACCCTGCTGGAGATGATAATGGTACTTTTATGTGCTTTAGGTGTTTTCTATGGATGAGAAGTAGCTGCCTGCCCACCCCCTTCTCCCAGCAGCATTTTTGCCTCCCAGGGATGCCCAGATTTAGCCAATGTCTGCTTTTTATCAGGGTGGAGACCGCTGTTGGTGGTCTGAGCATTCCTGTTTCTGCTTGGATGTAAAAGGAGTTCTCCTGCAGTTTCATTCATATCCCACCTTGGATCATGTCCCATCCTGGCCACTGCCATTGTAAGGGACAGGTAGGGTGACCCCAGGATGTGGCTGCCTGTTACTGCAAGCAGCAGATGGGACATTTTCCAAGGATCCTGGGTTTGCTCCTTGTATGATGACCCCAGCAATTGTCCTGGCAGCTGCTCAGTGCAATCTTTGAGCTTCCTCCCCTGGCTGAGGTAGATTTTAACTCACTCCTTAATTAACAGACCCTCTCTCAGGTGTTCCTTTGAGGAGGAGGTGAGAGAGGACTGAGTGCAGGACGAGAAACATGGGCTCATAAGGAATGAAGATTTATGTACCAGGTCTGTAAGGTCCACCTGCCTTGACAAAGCTAATCCTTCACTTCCAGTCTTGAGCAAAATATTCCAGCCTAAACCAAGCCCTTGCTACCCTGGCCTTAGAAACCAGCACCCTTCCTGTATTAGCTTTAGCTTCCAAAAGCCAGCTCCACAGTCTCAGTCTGCTCCCTGAAGGGACGTGGGGGTGAAAAACACCCTCCTTGTTTAATTACTCAGAGTGATCAAGCCAGCTCCCGATCTTTTTGATCTGCTGATCAGGTTGACTTCCAAGGTCTCACATCCTGCTGCAGGGTGTGTTTCTGGTTTCAGCCCATTCCTTTGAGCCATATCCAGTGTTCCAGCATCCCTTGGCAGCACTGATCACCGATACTGGGGCCATGGGGTTCCTCAAACAGGTCTTTTCAATGCTGTGGTTTTTCCCTGCATGCAATTACAGGGAATCACATTTTTCAAACCGGATCTGTTGCAATGGCTTTAACCATGACTGCACGCTGGGCGAGGGAGAGGATGTAGGTAAATGGAGTTGCAGGAGTTTCTGGGCTTTCCCTTTATTTAATTTAGATTATTTTATAGACCACAACGCAAAGAAGAAGAAAAATACGTGTGGTTTTGCAATCAAAGTCCTTGCAGGGAGCAGTTCCGGGGAGTGCTGCAGTCGAATTAAACTGTAATTAATGGCTGCTCTAGCCCAGGAGGAGCCGAGGGCGTCTTTCCATCTCTCTGTTGCCTCAGCTCAGTGTGGGCTGCTGGCAGAAAGATCCCTGCCAGGGAAGCCCAGCCTGGTGGTGCTTGCTGTGACACAGTGGTCTGTGGTTTTGGAAATCTCCCATTTGAGGCTGCGTCTTCAATTCCTCTTACGTGAAGTAGAGGAAGAAAAAGTGGAGGAGAGGCTGGTTTCCAGCTTCTTACACTTAGAAGCACATTGAATCCCCACCCCTCCAAAGAAAACTAAATGGATGGGTTTCTTGGGATGCTGAACATCCGTTTGTCCAAATTCTGGATCTCTTTCTCATTTTTTCATAGAGGAAGACCCCAGCTGAAGGTGGTCAGGAGAAGTGGGAGAGGCAATGTTTAAATCCAAGAACAGCAGTGGAAATTTGCCAGATTTTCCTTAAGGGTTGTAGCAGTGGGTTCAGGGGCAGTGCTGAGCTGCACTCCTGAGCCTGGGCTGGGCTGTGCTGCCAGTGGGAACGTGACCCCCCATGTCTCATGGCCCTTGGGGGTGCTGGAACTGCAGGAGCAGCATTGTTGTGGAGAAGAGTTACATCTGAAAGTTGGATATTTAATGTACTGCTTACAATCCTTACATAAAGTACTATAAAACTGGGAAACAGGGAATATTGTGGGGAGAGGGAATTGCCTGGGGGGTTTGACCCCCCCATTTGCAGCAGTGCCAGGGCTGCTCTGTGCTGTGCTGAGCCTTGGCAGAGCATGGTCCTACCACGTCTCTCACACGTCCTTCTTCATAGCGTGCTGGATAGAGCTGTTAGTGATGCTGCTGCTGGCTGGGGGTTAAGCTGTTCGTGTTGCACAGGTGTGTAAGGAAATGCTCCTGAACCGTCTCCAGTTGCTGGGCTGGGAATAACTCTCCTTTCCCTCCACCTCCCAGACTGAAACTCTCAAATGAGGAGATCAAACGAGCGATTTTGACGATGGACGAGCAGGAGGACCTCCCAAAAGACATGCTGGAGCAGGTGGGCATCGTGTCTCCTGCTCCTTTGTGGTTGCCTCATGCTGAGATGACGCTGTGCAAAGTGCTTGGGACGAAAGCTTGGCTTTGAGTGTATTGGGCCCCAAATTATTTACCAGCCACATGTTGAAAAATCACCCAGGTGGGCTGGAGCAGCAGGAAAACAGCTCGGTTTGTGGCATCAGTGCTGGGAGCAGCATGGCCCCCTTGTGCCATTCCTGTATCTGGGTCTGCCTGGGACTCCAAGGTGGGGCCATTTCCCACTTTCGTGGCTACAGGTGGAAGTTTGTGCTCAGTAGTGGTTTATTTTTGAAAGCTTAGACAGTGTTTGTGCAGTTCTCAAAAGGGAAATCCCATTTTTCACCCCCTCTGAATCTCTTTGGAAGCATATTATTCACCTGTCCTTAGAGCTGAGCTGGTAATTGCACTTTGAGCAGAGACGTGGGAGGTTTCATTGCACGTAATTTCCATCTGCTAATAAGTAGAGTTGCAGCAAATGGGAGTCCCTGACTGACATCTCCTCTGGCAGAGCTGGTGTTGAAACCTCCTTGGAACAGACTTAATTCATCTGTTGTAAAAGCAGAGTGATGGCAGGGCAGAAGCAAGAGGCACTGACATGATGGAGTAATGTGAGGAAGGTCACAGGGACAGCAATAACACATTTCACAGGTGCCTTGGGGTCACTGTCTGTACATGCTGAAAAGGTGTTAGACTCAAGGAAATAAATCACTATTTGGCTCCTGAAAAACTGCATGGACCTCACTGTGCTTTCTCCTGTTCAGCTCCTGAAGTTTGTTCCTGAAAAGGGTGACATTGACCTGCTGGAAGAGCATAAGCACGAGCTGGACCGCATGGCCAAGGCTGACCGGTTCCTCTTCGAAATGAGCAGGTTGGTGGCTCAGGGGACACATTTTGGCCAGTGGCTGCACTGGGCTGGTCAGGAGGTGGCTTTTTCATGGAGCCTTCTTGGGAAATAAGCCCTTCTTACTGTTTTTCACATCAAGAAATGGGTGGGCCAAGCAGACAGGAGGGCAAGCAAGGTACTCCACATTAGAAGGATCATTTGTGATGCTGTGCTCCTAAAATCAGAGTTGTGCTTCCTTACAAGCAGCAGCTGGACAGAGCAGGGGAGATGGATTTTGTGGTGGTTCTGGGTTGATGGTTTGGACCTTGATGATTCTGAGATTCTGTGATCTAACCTGGTCTAGTTGCAGGTGTCCCTACAGGGCAGAGTGGTTGCAATTAAATGGTCTTTCAGTCCCTTCCAACCCAAACCATTCAATGATTCATTGTGGCCCAGGTGGGAAGTGCTGTTAGAATGATAATACAATGCTCCTTTCCCTTTCATCCTAATGAATATTCAAGCCTGATGTATGTACTTTCTTCCCTGCTGTGTAGATGAGTCCCACTCCTCACCTCAGGATTGACTCATCCCTAGGGCTCCTGAGACTGTATGAGACTGAAAGGAAATGTCATTTCTTCCTGCTCCTGGTAGCAATCATTTAAGACTTAGGAGTCTTCAGGGATGAATAACCTTATCTATTGCATGCACATCCTCCAGAGGTGCCGGGTTAAAATCTTGAAGCTCCTTATTGAAATTGAACTGAGCATTGAGCTCTTTGAATTTCTTAGCTGAACTTCAAGCGAGTCACTTGTTAGCAAGGTCAGCGAGTTTTACAATTCGAGATTGCACTGGGAGATCAAAAATAGAAATGCTCCCATCCTCCCTGAGACACGCACCGATGAGCACCGGGGCGATGCTGAGTGTCAGAGGCAGGCAGGATGGAGCTGTGAAGTTCAGACCTGAGCCCTCGGGGCTCAGTGATGCTCAGAATTAACTTTTCTATCACAGGGTCACCTTTCTTCTTCACAGACTCTCGCCCAAGTGTTGCTCCCATGCCTTCATCCTTTGGAAAGCACAATGTGCTGATGGAAATGTTTCCCTTGATTTCCAGCATGGCTTTTTAATTTGCCTTGTGGTCTGTAACCGAGTGTGATGTCTTTGTCACCTCTGATTAGTACAACAGATAGCTCGTGGCCCAGTGTGTGAGCATGTCTCCCATGGGTCCTTGGTCCAAGTGACTCAAATCAGACTCCCATGTGCATACTAGTGAGACCTTGTTTAGCCTAAACACAGCTGACATGAGCACAGCCATCCCTGACTTGCCCAGGAAAGGGGCTTTCCAAACCCAGGCCATCAGAACCATCAGAAGGTTCAATTTCATTAGTTCTGGTCATAGGTGAGCCTCTCTCCAGCTGCAGCTCATCACAAAGCCATGAGGAGCCCAGACCTCATCAGCACCTCTGCTTAGGAGTGGTTGTGAAAGAACTGTTTGTTCATACCAATAGGGTGTAAAAATCCACTTGTTGAACCTGCTGAGTTAAGGATAGGCTTAAGCATGTGCCTAAGAGCTCATGGGGATCCACCCCAGGACAGCTGTAGCTTCAGTTGTCAATTTTTCCCATCCCAGCACAGTTTCTGGGAGAAAAGGGGTCATTATTTTTTAATCACCCTGGCTCAAGCGTGCTTTGTAAGCACAGCTGTGAGCAGCGGAGCAACAGAATTCTGCCTGGAGCAAGCAAAGCTCAACCCGCACCTCCTTTTTGTTTCCCAGGATAAACCATTATCAGCAAAGGCTGCAGTCCCTCTACTTCAAGAAAAAATTTGCAGAGAGAGTTGCAGAGGTCAAACCCAAGGTGGAAGGCAAGTGACTAGACCTGCTAAGGGACTCTGTGCCAGCACAGGGATTGCTCCCAGGAAGGGCATCCTCTGTGGCAGGATGAGGCTGGTCCATGTAGAGCTGGCAGTGAGGGAAGGGAAGGGAAGGTTTCGGGAAGATTTCGGGAAGGGAAGGGAAGGTTTCGGGAAGGGAAGGTTTCGGGAAGGGAAGGTTTCGGGAAGGGAAGGGAAGGAGCTGGTGGTCACTCTTTGGGGGTACTGAAGGGGTTGCTGGTGGGCTGTTGTGGCAGGGGGTAATGTCCCACCCCTCTCTGCTTTCAGCCATCCGTGCTGGCTCCAAGGCAGTGCTGCAGAGCAGCAGCCTCCAGCAGCTCCTGGAGGTGGTCCTGGCCTTTGGGAACTACATGAACAAGGGCCAGAGGGGCAACGCCTTCGGGTTTAAGATCTCCAGCCTCAACAAGATCGCAGACACCAAGTCCAGCATTGACAAGTGAGCAGCCCCTGCCCTTATCCTTGGTAGCACCCACGGGCCCCAGGGGTGTTGAGGGAATGGAAAGGTCACCAGCATTACCTCTGGGACATGGGTAGGTGGGGGCAGTCCCCTCCTGCTGCTGCCCAGTTTGGCACATCCAGTGATGTGAGTGTGCATTTTTTGAGCAGGACAGCTTCCAAGGGAAGCTGAGGTACAGATTGGCACAGGGATTGATGGGCACTTCCTTGCCTGGGCTGGCTAAACTTCAGCCAAGGCTGATTAGGAGGATCATCTTCCAAATGCTTTTTAACCCCTTTGAAGAAGCTGAGAACCAGAGAAAGGGTTTCCAGGGGCTTTTCTCCATGGGAACCCCCTCTGTCACTCTGCCATGCTGATGCAGCCATTGCCTGCTTTGGTCTGCCCTGCTGAGCTCTGTTCACAGAGCAAGAGGAGCCAGGTCAGGTCTCAGACCTGCCTGGTTTCATCCATAGGTAAAGACAGTGGAGGACAAGAGCAGTGGCACTCAAGTCACCTCCCCTGGGTTTCCCCTGTGGAGAACCCTTGCTTGTAGGAGCCAGGCTGCTCTGCCCTGTAGCTGTGCATGGGTCAGACCCATCCCATGTCCCCAGACAGGCATCAAGCAGCATCCTTGCAGAAATCCTCACACAGTTCATTACCAGGGTTGGGATTTAACCAGGGTTTGTAACTAAACTATGAGCTCCCCAAGATGTTGCCACACTGACCTCTCTGCTCCTCTCTTCTAGGAACATCACCTTGCTGCACTATCTCATCACTGTTGTGGAGAAGAAATATCCCAAAGTCCTCCACCTGCATGAGGAGCTGCGAGACATCCCACAGGCAGCCAAAGTCAAGTAAGCAGGGGCTGAGATGGCACTTAGGGAGCACTGAGTGCTTTCCCCCTCATTTCAGCCTGTTTTGCCATGTCACCCCACCCCAGCTCACCCTCCTGGCCAGATCCTGCCTGCTGGGCTGTATCCCATGCCGTGGCCACGCTGGCCCAGAGCAGCCCAGGACTCAGAAGCAAACGTCACCTGGCAGCTTTAAATCACAGCCCTTGCAGCAAAGGCTCTAAACTTCTGAGCTTGAGGGAGGAGAGCTGCTTGGAGCAGCCTCTTCCTGTTGTTATCTCACCGCAAAAGCATTTAATTAATTTCTAATGGTACATTAAGTAATCGGGGAGGAAGCAGTTGCGGTGTGGCTGCAGATAAAGGGCAGCTGTTTATCTTCATGTGCCAGGGAGGCTCTGCCTGCAGCCAGGGCAGGACCAGGCAGCTCTGTGAGGGGCTCACCTGCATCCAGGTCCTGCCTGCCCCTTGTTTTACCACCAACATGGAGTTTCTGGGGTTTGCAGCCAGCTTTTTAACCCTGCCCGGTGACCTGTTGGGAACAGGCTGCCCCAGTTCAGCAAAGCCCTTAAACACAGGCTGAACCTTTGAGTTCAGGAGGAATCTGCTGTTGCCCTGCAAAGCTCTCAAGTACGTGCTGAAGTACCTCTGAAATCAATGAGGCTCTGTTTTGGTTTTAAACTCCAGCAGGAGCTTATAGGCTTTGATGCTTCAGGGATATGAGCAGCAAGGATCACACATTTCTGCAGCCAAGGCATATTTGTGTTAGCTGTGGACATGAAAAGGGGCTGAAACTGCATCTCTTTGGAGAGTGTGCAGTTAGAACAGGTTACCCAGAGAAGTTGTGGATGTCCCCTCCATGGAAGTGTTCCAGGCCAGGTTGGACAGGGCTTGGAGCAACCTGGGATAGTGGAATGTGTCCCATGGAAGCAAGGCTGGAACAAGATGGGCTTTGAGATCCCTTCCAACCCAAACCATTCCATGATTCTATGAAATACACGTGGAGTTTACGGTGGCTTGAGGGTCTTCCAAGCTTCAAAGGTCTCTTGAAGCAGTGGTGGGTTCCCAAGGAAGATATGAACTGCACAAAAAAAGCATCCTTATGTATAAAATGTAAAACAATCATCAGGCACTGGGATTGAGCACAGTGACAGGAAAGATCTTGGCATGCAGGGAAGAGTGTTCTTCTCCCAGATGGTGGTTGGACACCAGAACAGTCTCCCCAGGGCAGCAGTCACAGCACCAAGCCTGACAGAGCTCCAGAAGCATTTGGACAATGCTCTCAGGCACGGGGTGGGATTCTTGGGGCTTGTGCAAGGCCAGGAGTTGGACTTAGAGATCCTTGTCAGTCCCTTCCAGCTTAGGGTATTCCATGGTTCTGTGGGTGTGTGGTGCTCAGTTTTTGGGCATGGCTGAGCAGCTCATGCTCCTTGCTGGTGGAGATTCTGGCTTTCCCATGCTCCTGATCTGCAGCTGTTGCACAGGCACACGTGTGGGAAAGAAAACTCCTGCTCAGAGGGTTTCTTTACCCCCCTAAACTTTATCATTTTGCTCTAAACTGGACACCATATGTAACATTTGGGTTTGGTCCAATCCAGAGCGAAACCAAGAAGTTTCTAAAGCTCTGGAAAACCCTGAAGTCCCCCCCAGCCCTGCAGCTGTGAAGCAGAAATTGCCGCCTCTGTCAATCCCACCACTAGTAATGAACTGCTGGAGCACAGGGCTCCCAAAACTGCATTTTCCCAGACTAAACCTGCCAGGAATGCTTGCCCCATGACCCAGCATCAGCATTTCCAGGGACCCCAGCCCTCGCACAGACACCCCTGGAAAGGCATCAAGCCTGTGGTCACCGAGGCTTTGTGAGAAAGCTTCCCCTCAGACACAGTGGTAGAAACCCGTGAGCACTTGAATTTGAAGCTCATCAGGGGCTTGAGCCTTGTGTAAACAAAGCCAGCGCCAGACGTGGTGATTTATTTTTATTTCTCTATATTTGGGCTGTCTCCCTTTGTGAAAGCCTCGCTGCTCCTCGGAAGGATGCTTGGCCTGGTGTTCACCCAACCGTGGTGCCCTGAAAAACTGTCCTCTGTGCACTGGGACAATGATCCCATCCACTGCTGGACCTGGAGGGAAATCTGTGCCCAGCAAGGCCCTCTCCTAAGCCATCCTTTCGCTTGGAGAGGGCTGGAGGCTGCTGAGCTTGCTAAACCTGTGCAGTCCCCTTGGTTAAAAATACAGAAAAGCACTTTGCTTTGAAACAAGCAGCTGCAGCCACTGTGAGATAGTCCCAGCTTAGAGGCTGTCAGCCTGATTTGCTGCTCAAGGCACGCTGATCTGCAAAAAGGAGGCAATGTGGGCAGGGTTGGGGTCTTTTCAGTGGGAAAACCATGGTCAAATTGGTCAGAGAGCTGTAGATTTTGCTGGGAAAGGCTGAAAATTAACATCCTGCTATTTCCAACAGCATGACCGAGCTGGAGAAAGAAATAAACACTCTGAGAAGCGGCCTGAGAGCGGTGGAGACTGTGAGTATTATTTAAATCTAGTATAGTCCAGCCTGGCTCTGAGCAGCCCTGCATCCCTCCTTGGGGAGGCAGGCCAGGGATCTCCCAGCGAAGCTGCCTTTATCTCACATCCTGGAGATCTGTTTGCCTTTCCTTCCTGCCCTGCACGTGTGCCTGTCCTCTCAGGGCTGTTTTGGCACTGAACTTACCATGTGTGTTTAGGCACAGGCATGGTTTATGTCTAATACACCAAGGGAGGCTGAGTAAGCCTAGTGATGATGCCCAAGGAGGACCTGTGATGTGCAGAGGGGTCTTCCCTTGTCTGCAAAAACCACTGAAGGCTGAGAAACACTTCTGCAGCACAGCTGGAGTGGTGATGAAATGGTGGAGCTGTCCCAAAGGACTCACTGTCTTGCTGGATTATCCTGCTTCCATAAGCTTTCCTGCAGGATTTGGTTTAAAAGCTTACTTCAGGCAGTGTAAAATGGGATAATCTGGGGTGCCATGCATGGCAGGGGGAGCAGCCACGGTGGTGCTGCCAGAGCCCCTGGCACTGATTCAGGCACACTCCCAATGGCACTGCCAGAGGCCAATGGTATTTGTGTCCCTCATCAGCCAGGGCCTGACCAGATTTACCCTTTTTTCCCCCCAAAGGAGCTGGACTTCCAGAAGTCTCAGGTTCAGCAGGCAGGTGACAAGTTTGTGTCTGTTGTCAGCCAGTTCATCACACTGGCCAGCTTCAGCTTCTCGGATGTCGAAGATCTCCTGGCAGAAGCCAAAGAGCTGGTAAGGCCACCAATATCCTTGAGATCTGAGCAGCTTTTCAGCATCACCTCCTTGTCCTGTGTCTGTTTGGCACTGTCCTTCTGACCCATGCTTGGGCATTATGATGGACCTCCCTGAGGCCGTGGGTAACCCAGGCCACCCTTTTGGCCTGTTGATGGTAACCTGGCAGAGGTATTCTCTGCAGTGAGTTAGGACTGTGGAGATGGTGTCAGATGCCCTGCAAACTGGGTCATCTTCTGCTGGCTTGGCTGGATCTGAAGCAGAAGGTCTGGTTGTGGTCCCCAGCATCTGTGAAAGTCCACTCTGAAGCAATTTGCAGCTGTTCCCATGGTTGTTGGAAGGGAAGGGCTGTGTGGACCACTCCAGCTCTTTGCTTTTTAAACACATGTCCAGATTCAAGTTGTGTTCCTGTTTTCTCTTAGGAAAGCAGAAACATCCCTGTTTTTTAAACTTTATATCACATGAAGACAGCGTTTTCAGCCTTTCCTCCCCCACCAGAATCCCCTGTAACATGGCAGAGAATTTTAGTATCTTGATTAAAATCAGCAAGATTAACCTCAATTATATTGAGTTATATAGTGGCACCTCTCAGATTCCTCCCTGCATCCTGAAGTGTTAAGTCTCTTAAGTAAACAAAGAAATAAAAAAGCACTAAATGTCTTTTGAAGAGCCTGGGGCACCCCTGCAAATAAAACTAAATCATACAGGCAGGCTTTAAAAATGTTCCTCTTGGTCTACCCTGCAATATCAAAGCAACTAATAAATCTGTTAGTGCTTTGATTTTGTTTTCCTTTTCTTTTAAGGCTGCTTATCTCCAGAATGTGCCTTCACAATTTTAACAAACTTGCTCTGCACAAAGAGTCTCCTTCAGACTGGAAGTGAGAACAAAGAGTGTCAGTCCCAAGGACAGCTTGGGGGCTGCCTGGGGACTGGGACACTTCGGCAGATTGTGGCTGTCCTGTCCTGACCTCTGCTATGGCCTCATTCAACTCCCTCACATTAATGGTGTGCAAACAGCACAAGAGGCCGGAAAACTCCCTCTTTCCCTGCCCAGGGCTGTGCCTGAGCCTGGGCAGAAATCTCTTTTAGAAGTTTCACCAACACATTTGGTTTCAATAGCAGAGCATGTGGCAGTGATAAATAATACCCCAAAAATACTTCAAAGAAAAACTTAAAAGTGCAAGTTTCCCTTCCCCTGCCGTGTTTACTATTGGTTTTATGTCTTTGGTCCCACAATATTTTGCTTCCTTGTTTTTACTGCTGCTTAGTTAATAAAGTGGAGCTGGGGCAGGAGAGGCTCAGCAGAGCCAGAGGCAAGATGGGGAGAGGGGGCTTGATAGTGATCCAGGTCTTGCAGGACAATAGGTAACACATCAGGTGATTTATTTCAGGTTTAAATAAAGGCTTGATGAGGCCAAGCCCTGCTCTCTGCCATTGCTGCTGGAAGTGTTTCACTCTGCTCCATTAGGTTGAAGGTTTCACCGGTCCAGTGAATTTATCCAAGACTGATGCACCCCTGTCTTCTCTCTTGCAGTTTTCCAAGGCTGTGAAGCACTTTGGAGAAGACACAGACAAAATGCAGCCTGATGAATTCTTTGGCATCTTTGACCAGTTCCTTCAAGCTGTGACCGAGGCCAAGCAGGAGAACGAGAACATGAGGAAGAGGAAGGAGGAGGAGGAGCGCCGGGCACGCATGGAGGCTCAGGTGAGCACACACCAGCCAGCCTGGCAGCACCCCCAGGGCACCTAGGAGTGGCAGCTGTGTCATGATGTCCCCATGGTGGCCACAGTGGCACAGGGAGCACTGAAGACTGGGAAGGCAGCTTCTGTGGGCTTAGACTCACTGGCTTTTTACTTTCCATTACTTGATTAATGACCTTGGGCTGGTCAGGTCTTGCAGCTGAAATGTGCAGCAGAGCTAGTGCTGTCCGGGGGCTGCTGTGACCCACAATCAGCAGCCATGGAGTTGTGACCCTTAGCCCATGGGTGGTATCATAGAATCGCAGAATCATAGAATGGTTTGGACTGGAAGTGACCTAGTTCTAGTTTCAACCTCCTCACTGTGGGCTTGGACACCTTCCACTAGACCAGGTTGCTCCAAGCCCTTTTCCAGCCTGGCCTTGGAGCACTTCCAGGGGTGGGGTGTATCAATAACCCTGACCAGCTCTCACGTGCTAAGCACTGGGATGAGAACCCCACCTTGTTCCATGAGTTTGGGGATCACCGTGCATGAGTCGGGCACCCCCACAGTCACCTGTGTGAGGCTGAGGTGCCTTCTTTTCCCCCCTCCACCACGACCTGCAGCTGAAGGAGCAGCGGGAGCGGGAGCGCAAGGCGAGGAAGGCGAAGGAGAGCGGGGAGGAGAGCGGCGAGTTCGATGACCTGGTGTCTGCCCTGCGCTCGGGAGAAGTCTTCGACAAGGACCTCACCAAGCTCAAGCGCAACCGCAAGCGCATCACCAACCAGCTGGCAGAGAGCGGCCGCGAGAGGCCCGTCACCAAGCTCAACTTCTGAGAAACAAACTGGCGACAAAACCCGGCAAAAGACACGCGGGTCAGTCTTTCTGAAGTGGCTATGGTTTTATTTTATTTTTATTTGTTTGTTTGTTTGTTTGTTTCCATGACACTGCCTTGCAATTCGAAGCGGAACAGTGGCACGCTCTTCGTCCCCGCGGGCGAGTGTGTGTGTGTGTATATACTGTGTATATAGTCGGGTCGGGGGGGTGTGGAGGGAGGCATGTGGGCAGCTCACGCTGGTGAGGGCCAGCACTGCCTCCTCCCCACTCCAAAAAGTAGTTCTCCCCATGCACAAGCACAATGCCGCCTCCATGGAGCAAGAGAGGACGCAAGCCCGAGCCGCCGGCCGTCCCCGTGGCCCCAAAGCCAACGGGGAAGCTGCCTCCTGCTGCTCTCCTGCTCGGAACCAACCCCCTGGGCTGTCTGCAGGGGACGCCTTGCACACAAGCTGAGCGGTTTAAAGAAGAAAAGAAAAAAAAAAAGCAAAGTTGACTGAACTTCAATCCATTGTTTGTTTGTTCGTTTGTTTTCTCTCATTGTTGTGGTTATTCTGAGGAACTCGCAGATCCGTGCGTTTGTTCGCGCTGGTCCCCGAGCTCGGCGCCGCAGGAGCTCCCGGCGATGCTCTTCCCGTCATCCTTGGGAAACGCTCTTTTTCCTCCTGCTGCCACCTTGTTAAAGGACAAACTTTGCCCCAAAGTGCTTCTCGCTGTAACGCCACACTGATGTATTTATACTTTTGCAACGTTTTCTGGCCCAAGACGGTGGGAAAGGTTCAGTTCTCGGAGGAGACGAAGAGCATAAACGTTTGCGTTGTAACTTTTGTTCTTGCTTTCTGTTCAATGGGACAAACTGTATCCTCTGTCAAGGTGGGTCAGGACCAAAGGTCTCTGAAATACAAAGGGGTTGGGGTAAAACCCACCAGCTTTCACCCACCTTCTTTTCCTTTTTCTTTCTCGGACACACAGAAGCAGTGATGCCAAGAAACACTCGTCTCTTAGCCAGGTCCTTTTTTGACTGGTTTGCTGTTCATTGTCATTGCAAATTTGTAAGCAGAACTACCTGTCAAATGTCAGTC
>VZTZ01006688.1:6671-19144 GCA_013400955.1 Drymodes brunneopygia | reverse complement strand
ACAAAAAAAAGAAAACCAATAATAAAAGTAATTCAGAGCTCTCAGGGAGTAATAATTTAAGGGTTTAGAAAATTAAGAATTGGAGAATAAAAAATAACCACCATTAACATATTAACATTTCTATTCTTAAATTATGCTGAGTATATAGAGGACTGTTACTTTTTACTTTTATTTATTTGTGGTATGTTTTTTAAGAAAGCAAAACAAAACCTTTTTATACCACCAATACTTTTGTGAGCTTTTTTTTTTGTTTGTTTGTTTGTTCTTTTTTCCTGTGGAGAGATGAGTTTGTCCCTGTTGCACTAGATATTAACACTATTTGAAATAAGGTTGGTTGTTCTTTTCTTTTTTTTTTTTTTTTGTCAGAAAATCGGTATTACTGATGGGGTATGGGATGTCAGTTAACTATATGTACTGTATAGCAAAAGTGCTGTTTAAACTAATTTGTATAAAAAAAAAGATATGGTTCTAAGCACCTGAAGGCCGTGGGGTCTGTGTGCTGAGTGAAAGCTGTGAAATCTCTCTCGAAGCAGAGTTGTCAAGAGCTGTGGTTTTACCATTTTGTTCTCTTCTTCATTGCAACGTTTAACGCACTGTAGATTTAAAAAAAAAAGAAGAAAAAAAAGAGAAAAAAAAAAAAAGACTTTCTGAGTAGCATTTAAAGCAGTAATAAATAAAGCAGGTAAGCGCAAAAATAAAGTCCAGCACCTCATATCCAAGCAGCTGCAAAACCTGCAGATTATGTTCAAAGGTGGAGTTAAGCACTTTGCTTTAAGAAGGAGGGGGAAATAAAGACAAAAGGTAATGATAATACTATTCCTTAACTAAAGTGCCTCTATTTATATTTTTTATTTATGGCTGAAAAAAATGGGGCTGATGCGATTGAGGGAATGGACTATGGGGGGAATTGAAAATATATAAAAGTAAGAAGGAAAAAAAAAAAAGGTTAAGAAAAAAAAGTTTGGCTTCTGATGGTTTAAGGAATGGTTGGTCACACCAATGGTGTTTAATTGGACAGGTGGTGGGGGTCAGAAAGGCCCATGTCCTCCTGGGGTCCCTGGGTGCCAGCACCCACCCCAGCTCCTGCCTCTGCAACCCCAGTGCCACATCAGGACCTTTCCTGACAGATTTCCTCTTGCCCTTCCAAACCTCTTGGGTTGTTGTTTTTTTTTTAATTGTTTTACAACAGCCTGATTATCAGGCTGACTTTGCCATTTCTTTGTTTTCTTTCAGAAAAAAATAGAAAAAAGAAAAAATATTATATCTCTATAAATAAATACAAAGGCTGTGTGCAGGTAATTCCATGTGCCATTGTCGAAAACTACTTTTAGATTGGTGCTGGTGTAAGTAGCCACTCTTTTCTCTTGGGTGTGTATTTTGAAGATGATTTTTTTTTTTATAATGCCAAAAACAAAACAAACAAAAAAAAGTCCATAATAATTTGTAAACAAAAGTTTATGTCTTGGACCTTATTAGCTTCATAGTGACTAAAGGTAGTCTGTTAGGTGCAAGGATGTTAGTAGTTGTAGCTAGTGGGAAATGCTGTGTAATGTTATGAGACTGTACATTTTCTAAGATGGCAATATGCAATAAAGCAAAACGATTTCGGTGAGTGTACATGGCAGAGGCGTGAGTTATTTTTTAGGGGGAAAAAATGGAATATGTAGGAATTGAGGCAGGTGTTGAAAAAGAGGCTCTCTGAGGGTTGCTGTTTTTTGGGTGTGTTTGTAGGCAGTTCTGGGGTCAGCTGATAACCCCACCTCACCCTTTCCCTGAGTGCTGTATTTTAGGATGTTGAGGTTTTTCCACCCTGCTGGGTTTAAGGCAGGTGGGTTTTTCCACCCTCCAGGACTGCAGCATCCTCGTCACCCACATGTGATTTCTGAAATGCCTCCCAGTTGGTGATTCCATTCATTTCTCCTTGTTTTGTTGTTGCTGTTGCCTGTTCCCACCTTGGTGGGAATTTTTCCAAAAAATTCCTGGGGCTTTTCCAGGATCCTGCATTGAGGCAGCAGCCAGGTTTGCATGATGGGATTGGATCCTGTCCCTTTTTCCAGGAGAAGTGCTGGCTGGGCTGGCCACTGTGCCTCTAGCAAGCCTATCCAGTGATATTTCCTTGGCAGTAGCCCAAACCCCTCCTGGCCTATTCCTGCTCACCTTTTCCTTTCCCACACACCTTTCCATCCAGGCTTTGTGTTGTTTTCTTTTCCGAACACCCTTGAGTGATTTTTGCAGCACCCAACACCCCCAGACCCCACTGCCTGTGCCAGTGGGAGCATCTGTATGGTGCTCTGACCCATGGGCTTCCCATTTTGGGTTGGGGCAGGCAGGGAGCACAGATTCCATCACCACCCCTGGCAGTCGTGGGCTGGTGATGCCATGGGAAAGCAGCCCAGGGCTGTGTGGTGACAGGACCCAAGGAAAACAGGAATGGCTTCAGCTGCTCTTCCCACCATAAATCCCTGTGTCCCCAGCATAGGGCTGGTCTGGGTTTGTCCATAAATAGATGTGGACAAGCTGGCCAAACGCCACAAACCAATGAGGACCTGAAATTCTAGTTTATGGCAGATCACAGGTTTCCCGGGCCATGCCATTGTGTGACACAGGACAGTCCCCAGGATGGGGACAGGGTGGCTGTGGGAGATGTGAGCAAGGCCAGGACACAGCTTTTTATTCAGCCAAGATACTTGAGGGAAAAAGAAAATCCTAGTAACTTTAAAGGTTCCTAGACTTCAAACCCTTCCACATGGCTGTATTAGCAGCATCTATGGTTTAAGAATATAAATTTCAGACACAATGTTGAGGAACGGGGACCAGGGTGGGCACTGTGCTGGATTGGCATGGCTGTGCTGGACTGGCACAGCTGTGCTGTGCGAGCCCATCTCCAATGATGTCCTGGCTGATGGGATTTTCACCTAAAAAATGCTCCTGTGCCCCAAATCCTGGCTGTTCCCTGCAGTTACAGCCACGAGCCAGCACATCCTCATGTGCTGGATGATCCAAACCTGCCCAGACCCGCTGATGCCAGGGAAGCTGCCGGGCACGGCGCTCCTGCAGGAATTGTCCCATGGGGCCACCCGGGTTGGTGGCACCAAACCTGCTGAGCCAGCCCTGGCTGTGCTCCTCTCCAGCTTTCCCTGTTGCCCAAAGGCTGGGGCGGCTGGGAGTCCCGCCGGAGCGAGGAGTGTCGGGTGTCACCTCCCGCACTCAGCCTGTTGTCCTTGGCATCGCGCCCCGGCTTGGAAAGGATGAGTCAAGGGGTTGGGGCAATGGCCCGGTGCAGGCACGGCAGCATTGCAGCATTGCATGCAAAGCTCAGCTCAGCTCAGCAAGTAGGGCAGGCACGGCTGGGCGGGGAGACACTCCCGGCTCCCACCCCGCTGGCAGCACTGCCACTCTGTGCCTCTGGGCTGCTGGGCTGTTTATTTACTCCCAAGAAACCGTGGGCCCAATGGACCTGTCAGACTCTGATACGCTTGTGGAAACCCTAAGGAAAGGGTAAGAAAAGCAGGGATGCTGCCAGTTCTGCTCCCATCTGTGCTGTGGTCCCAGCCAGGCTGGACCTGGCTCTGTCCCCACTGCCACTGTCTGTGTCACAGCTCAGGCAGATGTTCTGGGGTAAACCTGCACTTTACCATCACCACTGTCACACAGCTTGATCAAATCTACAGTCCTTGTGCAGGGCTGGCACTGCTAGAGTGCCACAGGAACAAGTCTGATGAGCAGCAACTGAGAGAGCTGGGGGAGGCTCAGCCTGGAGAAAAGGAGGATCAGGGGGGACCTTCTCACTCTCCACAACTCCCTGACAAGAGATTGTAGCTCAGTGGGGGTTGGTCTCTTCTCCCAGCTAACAAGCAACAGGACAAGAGAAAACAGGCTTGAGTTATGCCAGGGCAGGTTTAGATTGGACATTAGAGAGAAGTGGTTTGTCCAAAGGGTTACCAAGCATTGGAACAGGCTGCTCAGGGCAGTGGTGGAGTCACCATCCCTGGAGATGCCTAAAAGCCATGTAGATATTGCACTTGGGGATGTGGTTTGGTGGTGGCCTTGGCAGTGCTGGGGGAATGGTTGGATTCTATCTTAGAAATCTTATCCAATCTGATTCTGTGATTCCAAACAATTCTATCATTCTCAGCTCCCATAAAAGCTGGTTGTTTCACCAGCCTGTGCTGTTGATGAACATGCTCAAAACTGAGTTTTGCTTCTGGAGCAGGCAGAAGAGGCCAAGTGCACACCAAGGTGATGGATGCAGGAGGGAGGGGATGAGCCCCACCTCCACCCCATCTCCTGCAGCAAATCCTGCAGACACCTCTCCTGGGAGCTCTCCCTGGCATTGCTCAGGGTCCTCCAGTAGATGCATTTGAAATGGAGAGTTCTCCATTTGAATCAGGAGTGCTCTGACCTGAAACCTCTGAGCGTTTTGTCATTTTTAGCCTTAAACCAGGCTTGATGAGAGCGTGCAGGTGAGCCAGTGAGAAATCCCCACCAGAGCCTCAGCAAAGGCTGAGGAAAGTGCCATCTGCTGGCGCTCTCCAACTTCTGCATTTTAGACCTGTCAAGTACAAAATCAACCCCGCTTCTTGTTTTCCTCTGTGATCTCTTCTGTGGTCTGAAAAGTTCTCATGCTAAATTTTCTATGTAAGTTTCCCCCAGCATAGTTGAGGAGGGCTAATTTTAATTCTCTCCATTGTACTTCGAGTCAAATAGCCAAAGGTCACAGCCTGTGGCTGCTCTCTGACTTTGGGCAATGCCCAACCTTCAGGTCCGTGCAGTGTGTGCAAGATTAACTCAAAACAGTGTCGTGTATCATCTGAACTTACCTCCATGGCTTTTGAAATTATCACAGAGTGCCCCACTCCACCCCAGTGCCCCCAGGACCTGCCCCAGTGCCAGGCTCTGTGTTGGGAGCCTGTTTCTACCCGGCTTTCCTTACAACCTCACATGCACTCTGTTGTCACATCACAAAGAACTTGAAATTAGGCTGGAGTTTCCCATTTCCCAGGGGAACTCTGTGAAGGTAAGTCATTGAGATTGCCATTTTTCCAATAATTTCTGCATTGACCCATATTTCAGTATTTGCTCACACATTCTCAGCTCAGAGGTGGCTCTGCAGGAGGGACAGGACACACACATTTTGTCTTTGGGCAATAGCAAGCAGAGCTGCTCTAAACCAGGATTATCCTGGGCACCACCACAGCAACTCTGGAGGACACAGCTTTACTCCTGCTGCCTAATCCATGCCTTTGGCCTGCCAGGACACTGCTGTAAGCTGGGCTGGGACAGTGCCTCTGGCTTTACCTGGGTTTTGGATGCTGTGGGGTACCAGCAGCTTTTCCATCTGCTTGAATTTGTGCCTGTGTATTTTCAGACAGCTTTACTTTGCCAAGCTCTGTGCAGAGCATCCCCTGGGCTCAAGGAAAAGTAAGGAAGCCCCAGTTTTGTGCTTCAGCCAGCTCCTGATCATTGCCTAAAACCCTTTTTACTATGAAATCAGTGAGAAGCACTCAGGCAAGACCCAGTTTCTATGGCAAATCTTTCCAATTTAATAGCAGGAGGTGATCATCGTTTGAGTTACATTCTCTGTAAAGACTCCACAGTTCAGATGCTGTATTCAGAACTTGACGTGACCTCAGGGATGCTACATTACCAAATGTTCTGTAAAATGCACCAGACTGAGCACAGAAGCCACAGGCACAGATCAGCCACAAGTGCTGCAGCACATTAGGTTCCACTGGAAAAAATAAGTGACCTGGTTACTCAGAGCATTTTTTATCCCTGATGCTGGGATTAGTTCATAGTATGTTGCTAAATCAGGTAAGCAAATTGCATTTACAGGGTCGTGAGGGAATTACTGGGAGGGCAAGATGAATTTCAGAGAAATCTATCTTGCTGGTTTTGTCCACATCTACCCTGAGGGTAGATGAGCCCAGAGGGGTGTGTTAATTTGTAGGGCCCGTCCAGAGGGGTTTTGAAGCACCAACATCCTTCCAGCTGCTCTCTGACAGAGTGGGGTGGGCTGGGCTAGCCTGGTGTATCCCTAGGCTCACATAGGAGCCAGCCTGGTGTCTGTGTGCAGCCCCAATCTGAGGACAATTTTCACCTGCTCTGCGTGTGAATCCCTTCAGCCAGGCCCCTGAGCATTAACCAAAGTGTTTAAGCCTCTGCATCAGGACTGCTGGCAGAAGCAGGAGGAGATATCCCTGCTGCCTTCAGCCAGACTCGCTCTGGCCCCTGGGAGAAACAAGGATGTTCCTCCAGATGTGGAAGGCTGATCAGCACTACTTCCACTCCCAATCTCCACCCCAGGAATGGAGGAATATCATTTTCCTAAGTGATTTCCCCAAAGTCATCACTGCTGCAACTTTTCAGCTTCTCCTTAGGTGGCAGAGAGATGTCCCCATGTCTGAAGAGAAAGCAAACATGTGGAGCACATTTAACTCTTCAGTGCACACAATAAAAGGCCCCTGAGGAAGAGCACAATCCTCTGGTCTGAGCAAAGCTTTTAAAAAAACTTCATTACCTTTATGAATACTTTTTGATGTTCCTTAGCTTATTAGCTTCTGAGCTGACTATGCAAGAGATAAGATTAAAAATAAGGGTAAGAATAATGAATGTATAAAAATAAGGATACCAAGTACTTAAAAACTGCACCCCAATCAGTTTTGTGGGTTTATGGCTTGCCTTTGTGAAATCAGCTGAACCTGGAGGAGCTCGATGGCAGCAAGTCAAGAAATAACACAAATAACAAGCAGTTCCTCTCAGGGTGAATTAACTTCCTCTGCTAAACCACAGCAGGATCCTGCTCTTCTCTTTTGATCACCCCAGGAGCCTGTGGGCACTCTGCTCTGCTGTGCCACCCAGTACAAACAGCCCCAGCAAACAGCTCCCCTTGTTAAATTTCCTTGTCACAGCCTCCCGGGGTCCTCTAGGCTGAGCTCATCCATCACTCCCCAGACAGATCAGTGCAAGCCTTGGTGCTGTGCCTGGGGTTTCTGCTACTTTCACTTTGATTTCCCCTGTGACTCATTCATTTCATGCACTGAGAGGGATTTACAGTCTGTCTCTCTCCACATCACTTTTCCTCCTGCTTCTTGCAGTGGTGATTTCCTAGGAAAAAATATCTAGGAATGCTGAGCTGTTTCCTGAGAACTCGGGCTGTGGTGACTGCAAGTGCTTCAGGGCTTGCAGCTTGGCATTGAAACCCATGACTCCTCTGCAAACTGGGACCAGCAGGAGGGCTGGCCATGGCACAGGAGGAGGGCTGGTCTTGCATCCCACATCCAGCCCCAGTGCAGCCACTGGGACTCACCCCACTGCTCATGGCAAGCCCAAGGCTTGCAGCAGCAAAGCAGCACAGCACAGCTGGGCATGGGGTTCCCCAAGCCTGGTTCCTGTTCTGAGTTACTCCTCCTGCAGGACTCAGGACATTTTCTTTCCAGCACTTACTTTGTGGCTCTGTAATGCTTTGCAAGCAGATCTAGATGTGCACCCATTTATTATTAATAATCAGAGTCACGACGTGAAAAAGGAAAAGCATCCAGAGTGAAGAGGCAGCTGTGGTGCTGAACTGAGCCCCCTGCCAGCACCAGGACTGATCTCACCAGCCCTGGTCTGCATGCACTAAACATCACTTTTCTGATGTGCTGTCCAAATTATTCAATTCAGCCTGTACAACAAACTTCCCAAAGAGCAGCATGTGTTGAATCTGCCTTTCAAACTAGGTGTTGGTGAGGTGCTCTTGGGGCATCAGTCACCGTCCCTACCCTGAGTGCTTTTTCTTGGGAAGCAGCAGTTCCGAGTGGTTGATCTCATGAACAGGACGAGGCTTTTCTGAGAATCATTATCGGGAGAGCTCTGCTCTGGTCTCTGCTGGCACCTACTGGATACAGGAGCCAACACCAGCGCTGAAAGAGCGGCAGCAATGGGGCATTTCGTACTCCTGAGCTCTCCCAGTTCTGGTGATTGATGGCAGCTATTACAGCCCGTCAGGCTGTCACTAATAAATACTGCTAATTGGCCTGCTAATTGTTGGCAGTTCGTAAGCATTTGCTTTGAACGGAGGCTTCAACCAGAGATTAGGAAGGGAGTGGAAAATAACTGCTTGAACGGATCTGATGATTAAATCAGCAGGAAAACTACCACTGCGTGCTGTTGGAGCAGTGTGTTCTAAAATGCCTGTCATTCATCAAGACTTAATGTTTTCCTTCTAAGATATAATGCATTAGTTCAGTCAGTGGCACTTGTATCATTGCCAAATAGTAAGGTACTCTTAAAATGAGAATTTAAATATCCTGGAAAGTCAACAAGAGACTAAAGAGCTCAAGGACTCAATTTCACTGAAGTTGTCCCTGGTATCCAGGACTGAACTGGCCTTCAAATCACTTGAACTCCTTTCTCTTAATGCTGAATATCCTGCACAGAATAATCCACGTGATTTTTGGTGTGCTAAAATGTGTCCCAATATCCTTGTGAAAGTAAGATTTGTGCAGTTTGCTTTGTCCAGGCTCATCTCAAGGGAGGAAAAAGGAAAGAGGCTGGAGGGTTGGAGCCTCAGAGATAGTTTCGTAGTGTCTAAAACCTCAGTGTCTTGCTGCCTGCTGAGTTCTTCAGCCCAAAGAAAGGGGATCTCTAAGTGGGGTGACACCAGCACGGGCATGTGGGAGATGTGGGGGGGATGTCCCACAGTGGCCTGGCCAGGAGCCACCTGCTGCAATTTTTTCTTACCCAGAAACAAGCAGCTGCAACCACAGGCAGAGTTTTCATTGCTGTAGCGAAACAGTGGCTTAATCCACTGTTTTCTTTCCCCCAGATGAACACATGGAGCTGTTGTGAGGTGCAGAGACAGACCTTCTCAGCCACTCTGTGGTGCTGGGTGAGAGGCAGCAACCTTCAGCAGAGCTGGGACTCAGCAGCATTCAAAGCACAGTTCTGGCAGGCAGCCTGCAGCCTTTGGTGTGGTTTGTGTGTGCCTCTCGCTGCTGTTTGTGGTTTATTTATAACCATTTGTTGTATTTTTTTAGAACATACTTAAAAAAATGTGGCTGTAGAGACCTGTGTACCTGAGTTGTTCAACAGTGCTGTGATAAGAGGAGTGGCTGAGGGAGTGTTTAGCCAGGAGAAAACGAGGTTTGGAGAGGACCTTTCTACAACTGATTGAAGGTTGTAGGCAGGTGAGGTTGGTCTCTTCTCTCAGGTAACAAATAACAGGACCAGATGAAAATGCCTCAAGTCGCACCAGAAGAGGTTTAAATTGGGTATTAGGGAAAATTTCTTCACAGAAAACATTGCCAGACACTGGAACAGGCTGCCCAGGGAAGTGGTAAAGTCACAATCCCTGGAGGCATTTAAAAGACATGAGAATGTGGCACTTAAGGAACATGGGTTAGTGGTAGACTTGTCAGTGCTGGGACTCTGTGATTTAAGAGGCCTTTTTCAACTGAAATGATTCTATGATTCTGTGATTCTGAGGAGCACAGGCCAGGCACAGCTTTAAAACACCAGCTGGCTCTCTAGTGGAGCTGCAGCAGGTCCATGTCAAAAAGGATCAGGTCAAGAAGCTCCCAAGTTAGCATTTCACAGAAATGTGCCAATCTGTGATGCCTCCAAGACCACAGCCAGCTGCCCCCATTCAGCTCCTCACATGCAAGACTAACGTGCAGCAGCCTGAGCTTGTTAAAAATAGGTTGAAATTTGTGTTATAGCAGCTTCACCACCACTTTCCTAGAAAGCTGTGTTAGTTCCAATCCCACTGCAGCTCCCTCAGTCCTGACATCCCCAATCCTGCCTGTGCCACACCTGACTGCCACAGAGATGTTTCCCTGGCCTGTGGCACACTGGTCGGGACATCAAATCAGTAGAAAAGCAAACCAGCATGAAAAAGAGGGAATCAGCGGTTGTTTAGTGCCTGAGTCAGCTGGGGTGGTGGGGACAGAAGGGACAGGGAAGATGGCTAGAGCCAGGACCACCCTTTTGGGGGGCTTTCTGCCATACGCTCTGCATGGTCAATTATCCCCCCCCCCCAGCCTCCTTGTTACCACCTGCAGCTCACCAGATAAGAATTAAATCCAATCTCATCATCCACAACCACCCCTTTCCATTCACACTCAGGCACGAATTGCTGTGGAAGGGCAGGTGTGCCAAAAATTCCTGTCCTGCCCTTCCAAAAAGCCACCCGTGCTCACTCACTGTCAAACAGCGCCTGTGAATAGCTGTGGGCTTTCTGCACAGCTTCTTCCTGAAACAGCAAGGAAACACTGCCCAACCTGCAAAATCCAGTAGCTGCAGGGCAAATTAGCAGTGCTGAGTAGTCGAGGGTCAAATCTTTTCCTCGTGGGCTTCAGGAGCATCAGAGAAGAAAGTTACAGTAATGCTTATAGCATGGAAATCAGCTGCATTAAAATTTCACAAACAATTAGATCTCTCTACTGTCATTCATCTGGCAATTTTTTACACGAGTTCCCTTCCCAAGGCTGGCCTGAGAATGATGTCAGGCTGGGACACTTTCATTTCCTGCATAAAAGGCAATTTATTTCCCGTCTCAGTTACAAAATAATGATCCTGTGTTCACTTGTGTCGCATACAGCTGAAAAATCCAGTAAAACTGAAACACTGTATTTTTAAAGCCTGTACAATGAAAAACACTGTCTCACACTCAGCTCTGGCAAAGACAAATGAAGGCCAAACCTTAATTTCTGATTCAAAATACTAATTTAAGGCTTTGGACCCTTGAACAAGAAGATTACACTGATAAATTCATATGAATTTATGCTCTGCAATTGCACTTCCATGGTGTTATTTTCCATTTCTTTTTTTATTTTTCAACAGCAAACAGCTGGTTTTAAATACTGTATTCCAATGGATTGCTTCCATAAATACAACAATATCTGTTCTGTGCATATACATATTTTCCCATGCTGCAGAGCACACAGGGAGCACGTGGTACTGCTCTCCCTCTCCTTTCAGACAGCTCCTCTAATTATGGTAAAACTCTTGGAGATGTGAGACGCTTCGGATGAGCTGAAAAAGAAAACACACATCTTGTGCACACCACAGTTTACACCCACACCCTTTTCGGTCTGTCTGAGGAACTCATGTTTCTCATATTCATAGTATTTTAAGTTCACTGTACCTGCAAAAAAAGAGAAAAGGCTGCTGAAATTCTGACAACTGAGGTATCACTTTCCTTCCCGCACAGTATCATACATCTTCCCTTTCACAATTACTTTTTTGTTATGCTTCAGAGTTTAAATTTCAAAAAAATAATATAAATAGATCACTTTTTCAGCCTGTCCTACAGCCTGTGACTTTATGACTATTGGCACTTCCACATGTAATGGGTAAAAGCAACATTTTCCTGCCACGATGCGGTTTTCACAGTGTGGTGTTTTCAGCATGGCTCCCAGCTGCCAGTGCTCAGCTTCCAATTGCTTTTTTGGCACTTAACAAAACAGCTCACACAGTCAGTCCATCAGTTGGGGCTGCTTTGGGGTGTCAGCCTCTGAGCTTCACAGTGACACTTTCTGCAGGTCTGGAGCAAACACCGTCCCGTTCTTGCAGCCGAGCTCTTGCGTTGGCTGGGCTCAGTGCCTGTCACCGGTGTCTGTCACCGGTGCATCAGCCCTGCCCAAAAGGAAGGGGGATTTCCCTTCCCTGTGGAGCTCTTGCGCTCGCAGATTGGGTCAGCAAACCAGAGCTCACACGGCAGAGGAGAAACACAATCCCATCACAGTTTCCTGGCTGCAAAGGGCTTCAAGCAGCAGGACTTTCTTGAGGGAGACAGCCCAGGCCCCAAATGCCTCCATCCCGGCCCCCATCCCTTCAGAGGCTGGTGTCGATGGTGCCTGCTTTGGCCTTCAGGGTGGCCTCAGAGATGGTGTCCGGCTGCCCATCCCGACAGAAGAGCACAGCCGGAGTCTTGCAGGCCCACATGGCCACCTCTCCCCCGCTGGCCGGGCTGGAGGAGGACAGGGCGCTGCCCGGGGGGCCGCTGTGCCGGTTGATGTAGCGTTCCCGGACGCGCTCAGCCCGGCTCCGCGGCTCCGGCTGGCGGCCCGGCACCGACAGGTAGGCGACCATGTTGTTCCTAGTCCTGTAGCCGCCCTCCCGGCTGCGCCGCAGCAGCACCGAGATGTTGGGGTTGCGGGCGGCGTAGATGAGGGGGTTGATGGCGCCGTTGGCCCAGGCCATCCCGCTGGCCACGGCGTCCATGGTGGGCGAGAAGGGCAGGCGGCCGGCGGCGGCGGCCAGCCCTAGGATGCAATAGGGCCCCCAGCAGCAGATGATGGAGACGATCATGATGAGCACGGTGGTGGCCGTGCGCATCTCCCCGTAGGCGCGCAGCAGGTGCCCGTAGGTGGTCAGCGGCCGCACTCGGCTCTCGGCCAGGCGCACCGCCCGGCAGATGTTGAAGTGGCAGAAGCACATGACGGCGAAGGGCAGGAGGTAGCAGAGCACGATGAGGGCGGCGCCGTAGG
>VZTZ01006685.1:16474-212229 GCA_013400955.1 Drymodes brunneopygia | reverse complement strand
GCCGGGCACGGAAAGTTCCCATCGGGGCCCCGGGAGCTGCATCCCCGCAGGTAGATGCTGCTGCGGCCGGCGGGCTGCGCGGTCCCCCGCGCCCGCGGAGCTCCCATCCGCCCAGCCCCGGACAGGGACGGGCGGGTCATTCTGGGGGAGCTCTGTGCTTCTCGCTCTTTTCCCCGGAGGGTCTCTCACGGCGCGCTAGGGCAGCCACCCCCGGCGCCCCGGGGCAGGGGGGAGGGAGCACTACAAAGCGGCTCCTCGACAACCAAGTTCCCCGTCCCCCACCGCCCCCGCTTTCCTCAGGAGCGGCACTTTTCTTCCCAGTTTTTGGCTCACTCCCCTCCCAAGCCCCCTCCGTGGGTCCTGATCCCAAGGGGAGAGGGGCAAGGCCTGGCGGAAGCTCGGAGCCGCCCCGGCGGGGAGCCGTGAAACGGAAACAAATAAATAATTAAATGAGCAAATAAACAAACGAGTAAATAATAAATAAATAAATGAAAGAAATCGTTAATAATGACGCCAGCGGTGACGTCAGTGCCGCGTGCAGCACGACACAGCGCGCGCCGCGTCGGGCAGCAACAAGTGCGGGCGGCGGCGCCGGGGCGCCCCCTGGCGGGCTGCCGCGGGCCGGGACAGAGGGACAGCGGGGCCGGACAACAGGGCACGGTCGGTGCACGAATCCCTCTGACACCGAGGGGCCCGCCCCGCTGCAAGCCCTGATGTTCGGTGACGGGAACCCCTATCCGAAGCGCAGGGCTCGCTTGGCCCCGGGTAACGGGAACGGAGCAGGCACGGGAATTTGGGCAACGCTCGCAACGGGGCCATCAGGGTGAGGGATTCACCTTGACATCCTCGGCGCCCGAGCCTGGCTGGGATGCTTGGTCCTCCTCCAGGGGCAGGCTGATTTTCTGCTGGTTCCCCTGGAGGAATTACCAAATCCTTACAGTCTGTAAGAGGTTTCACCTTTCCTGTTCTTTATCCATTGAGATGCCCCGACTGCTTGTCCGGTCTGTGGCCTCACGGCTCGTACAGCGGTGCGAACGCTGTGAGCACCCAGGGCAGGCTGGGATGCTTGTTGAGGACGGCAGGAAGCCAGCGGCTACCGGTGCTTGGGCTTCCAGCCGGCACCAGCACGGCTTGGCTGGGCAAACCCAGCAGAACAGCTCAGGAGAGCTGCGAATAATAGCCCTTTCGGCCACTAAAGTCTTGTCACTTTGTGCTTGGCAGCCCAGTCCCCTGGGGGGAAGGATGTTTGTCAGGGGCTGGGCAAGTACGGGAGGTGATGCAAGTGAGACCTACACCTTGACGCATCCCTGCAAAACAGGGAGTGGCTATTTCACCCCCAGTGAACTCCCGGCCAGAATAACACATTTCTTCTTCAATTCATCTTTGTTTGCACTGATCTTGGCATGTTTAATCAGGGTTATATTGTCACACAGATAAAACTGTCCTCAAACGATTGTTACAATATTTTGGGCACAAACAGGTTTTTATTTGTTTGTCCATTTTCTTTATCTCAGGCAGGTAGGGCTGCTCCCTTCCCACAATATATAATCAAGTAACAAAGAGAACTTCTCATCTCCATTTGTGTCCGAATCCCTCTGCTTCTACCCCAGCAGCTGGGGCCCAGGCAGTAATGGCAGCCTTGGTGCCAGCCCTGAGCTCCTCCCCACTGCATGAAGCATCACTCACAGCTCTGATAGTTGCAGAGCCCCTTCCTTCCCACCAGCCACAGTCTTCCTCCAAGCATCCCTCCAAGCCGTGGTGTTACAACCACCATGAAGAAGGTGGTGAGGCTGAATAAAACCAGGTAAGAGCATGCTTTACCTCCTCAGCAGAGGGATGATTATCCATCCATGCAGCACACTGGGAGGCAGGGGTTATGCAGGATGGCCCAAGTCACTCCTCCATGCACTGAGCTCCTGCAGGACCCCACCTGACCTTCAGCTGTAGAGGAGTTCATTGTCCATGGGGCAGGAGAAGGGGCCCAGCATGAACAAAAGAAGGGTTCACCGTCTATCCTCATGGCTCCAGCCCCCAACCCTTGGTGTTGCTTCATGCGGTGCTGCTGGCTGGTAGGACCATCAGCATCCTGTTTAAGTTTCTAATGTTGGTAGCATTTGGAATGGGATAGCAACAAAGGCTGTGGCAGTGCAGAAGAGTACATATTCCCAGCAGTGAGGGTATGCATACTCATCATTTCTCTGACATCAGTTTTATAGGAGCCTTCCCCTTCCCCCCTGGAAAGCTCTTTATACTTCAAAATAATAAATAAAAAAATACAGAGCCTGTTTATAGCAGAAATTGAAATTCCACATATTATCAAAAGTTGGATTTTGTCCTGCAGGCACTGAATAAGTTTCTTCATATGAGTATTTTGTAACTTTCTCGGCCAAAAGAAATGTGCAAAATGTTGTAATTTTTCTGTGCTTTCCTTTGGACATTCCAGGCTTTTGCTTAAGCTTCTCATAAAAGGCTATTTTCAGTGAAGAGTGGGAAAAAAAACGCAGTCTACAGTATACTGAGTCAATAAAGTAATGCAAAACCATAAAACACAGCAATGATAACAACAGAAGATCAGTAGATTACAGAGGAAATAAGATGGGGATCAAACAGAGTGGTAGCTGGAAATGGCTGCATAGAAGCCAAAATAAGATGGGTCCTAATAAACAGCCAAAGTTGAACCAAAAAGCATTTGAAGCATCAATTTATTAAGTAACTTTATTTTCATGCCTTACAATTAAAAATAGTTGCGGTCAGGCATGTTGGGAGACAGGAAGCAATTGGAGTCTTGAAGCCAGGCTTTGTGCTTGGAAGGGAACACA
This sequence comes from Drymodes brunneopygia, assembly GCA_013400955.1. Lineage (NCBI taxonomy): Eukaryota > Metazoa > Chordata > Aves > Passeriformes > Petroicidae > Drymodes > Drymodes brunneopygia. Next base: position 209,410 of record VZTZ01006685.1, on the reverse strand, counting down.
GCCTGAGCCACGCTGCGACAGGCTGTGCCTGCACGGGGGGCAGCCAGCACTGCTGGGGGGCTCCAGGTCACTTCCTGATTCTCTACTCAGAGCTGCTCCCTTCCAGGCTTTTAAGACATGGAGGAGTTTTATGGGGAGTGTTTAGGGTGGAAGATGGAGTCACAGCAGGGCTGTGAGGGTGGTGCCAGCCCCTGCTCCCACTCAGCACACAGGATAAGATGCAAAGCCCTGTGAAATTGCCATGAGGCCCCGCGTTCACTTCAGCAGGTTTTGGGATCAGTCTCTCACTTTGGGAAGCCTTTAGATGAGATGTTCGAATCACCAGCTCAAAGCATTAATAATACCAGGAGTCAGAGCATTTATCTTCCCTTCAAAAGATCCACCAGCCCCAATAAATGACCAAACTGAGCAGAAAACCCTATGTGAGATCAGCTTTCAAACCCCAGTCTCCCATTCATATATGCATTTGGAGTTATTTTTATTTACCTTGCATTTCTTTTTGTTGCCCTGGCATTGTATTTTAAATTCCCCCACAGCACTGCTAGCAGCTCGCCTGGAATGAGCACCCCAGGGCTCCCAGGCCAGGCTGCTTAAAGAATATAATCATCAGTGAGTATTAAGATATTCACTCAAAAAATAGTGACTGGTGAGACAGATCACCTGCACATGCAAAAAGCAGAAGGGTGCCCAGATGGTTGCAGAGTATTCTGAGACCCATAGCAAGGGGTGCAGCCATGGGACAGGAAGAACCAGCAGCTGAGCAGCCTCCAAAATAGTTGCTTTGCTCACACAGTAACTGAGCTGCAGCAGCTACTAACTGCTGCCTGCAAAGCTGGTTCCATGTAGTAGCACAGAGTGATGGGTCAGCTAAAACAGAGCCCACACCATTTCTTGATCAGTTCCTAATCAAGATACACTTTTCAGATGCTGTTAATTGAGTCTGATGAATTTTGCTCCAGTGGGACCTATTACAGGCAAAAATACAAGTGACATCAGAGCCATAACTCATAAAAATCAAGTCCCTGAATTACATCTGAGAGCAATATGAAAATGCAAGTGGGATTTCAAATGGTATCGAATAACTTTCTGTCATACCTTATTAATACCACAGAGCTAATAGAAACAGCTATATTATCATCCTAATGTCATTATACATATATAATACACAAGCATGCATACACACAAACACTCTGTGTAATTATAACAACATTATTTTGTTCACGTGGCCTGAAAAATGTGATTAGATGGTGGCTCTGAAAAGGCAATATTCAATCAGGCACGACTCGTATATTGGCTCAGAGCACAGTGTTCTACTTATGTAAAATTATGTCTTGTTACATGGGGTGGCAGTGTGGATGGCTGGGAAAGAAAGAGGGAGCGGAGGCCACAGAGATCATTTCATTTCATGTTATGAGGGCTGAATTGTCATTTCAAAGCTGGAATCCTGATACTGTCCAACAAGCAATTCCTGGCTATCCTTCCCTGTGTGGATCACTTCAGAAAACATGCTAATTTATCTGCTAAAAATAGCTTCCTTCTCACCAAATCTTGAATAAAATTTCTCCACTGGAAATGTTCCTAAATGTGACCAAACTATTTATTTTACAATTATAAAGCTTGGAAGGGGACATCGCCCGGCAGGACTTTAGATGGGCTTCACTTTCTGAACCAGGTGCAGGAAATGTGCACCAGCCATTTCACATCCAGCTCCTGTCAAATAATTTACCTCTACTGTTTTTAGTGAAGATATGCCTATGTTCATGTGTAGATATATATATATATATGTATGTATATATATCCCTGCATGATGGGGATAGCTGGGCCTGGAAATATCACTGTAAGAATGCCAGACCATATTTACCCAAGTCAGTGGTCAAAGCAAGTTGCTATTCTCAGTGTGCCATATTTAAATTGGTTTAAGTAAACAAGCTGACCTCTTTCCACTTAGCAGGTCTGAGCTGTCATGCCTTTTTTTTTTCTGAGAAAATTTCTTTTTCTAAAGAAATTTGGTGGGCCCCAGAGGACAGTAAGCAGTTGTCTCAGAGGGAGCTGTCAGTGCTGTTGGGGAGAAAGTCAGGGCAAAGTGGGCTTCCCAGGCAGGGGATGCACCAGCCAAACTCAAATTCTGCTTTGTTCTGCCCTGCTACCATATGAAAGCAGGGGCCTTCACCCCCTTACTGACTTTTACTGCCTTCCTAATGCCTAAGTGCTTATGACAACTCTTGCTTATCTGTTTTGGGATTGAGTTTTTCCGTTTTCCCCAGTTTGGTTTGTGCAAGCACATTTTATCTCCCAGTTATTGAGATCTTTCTTGCCAGCACTAGGATGAGATGCAGCGACAGAGAAAGCATTCCTGAGGTCCCCTGACTATCTGCAGGGCTGGTGTGTCCACCACCACGACCTGCTCTTTTCTTCGCGTGCAGATTTTTTCCTGTTAAGTGCTAGCAGTCTTCTGCAGTTATTCCCATGTCTTCATCCTTTACCTGAGCTACAAATGTCACAACAATGATGAGACAATCATCTGGTACAGTTTAGCAACATTTAACCTTTGGCTAAGCTGTCTTTGAGACATCCTACCTAAGCAAGGCAGCTCAGCATACAATCTGCTGTAGACTGCCCCACACTTTGCCCCCTTCCTGGTTTTTGCCTGAAAACAGCTTTTGGCATCTGGTGCCAATTGGTGGTGGAGGGAAAAACAAATCAGAATAGCTCCTGGTACCTCAGCTCTACAACTCTACGGCCTGAAGCCTCCTTCTTGTCTCCCAGGACAAGTAGCCCAATAAGCAAGTGCTCCTGTGTCCCAGGTCACTGTGGTCCCTCGCACTGGTGTCGGGGGGATGGACATTTCTGCACCTCCTGCTGAGGCACCACCATCAATAACTACAGGTTATAAACACAAGATGTGTATGGTAAACACTGAAAAGGTGCAGAAATCGTTCCTCCTCCTCTCCACCCAGCTACACACATCAAACTAAAACACTAGAAGGGAAACGGAATTAATCTGCATGTCCAGCTTTGCCAAACATGCGGGGTTATCCAGCCGCTGTTTCCAGGGAGCGGGGATAGTTGCCATTCCAGAGAGTCTTCTCCTCCTTTGCAGCTCCTCCTTTTCTTATCCAAGTGAGTGCGGACTCATTTCTAAAATACAAGAATCTCTGAGGTCTGACCACCATGGATTCAGGCCCCTGGGGATGATAGTGTTGGTGGGGTTTTTTTAAATCCTCTTGAGAAACAGATGCTTTGGCTCATCTTCATTATACCTAGCCTGATTTATTTTAATTGCTCTGGGTATCCGGAATACTATGATTGCATAATCTCGTGTACATGCCTTTAAAAGGAAGCCTTGGCTGCAAAGCCAGGAAGGCAATGTTAAATATGGAAAAAGTACTATGCAAAGTCTCATTTATTTTGGAAATCACTGGAAAGAATTCTACTGAAAATTCACAGCAAAACATATGCCACATTTGAATAATGACTATGAGAGGTATTTTACCTAGCTTAGCAATAAAAAGGCGTCTAAAAATTGCAGTCCTTCAGAAAGATCTCACTCCCAAGTCCTGAATTTTGGTGAAACCAGAGCCCCATGGCTCTTGGTGACAGCCATGGGGAGGCTGCTGCTGGCTGCTGGGCACTGCGCCTGGCAGCAGCGTTTCCACCCCTACCAAAACTACCACAAAACAGCAACCCAAGGGAAAACCCATTCTAAGCAGAGTCAGTGGCAAGCACAGGCTCAGGACAGCAAGACAGGAGGAGGCCTGATGAGATCTGCCCTTCCCAGGTTTAGGAATCCAGAGCTTCATCTCAATAAAACAAAGCAGGAATAACAGGACTGTAGAGAAACACCTGAATATCATCCACTTGTCTTCTCTGATGCAGTGCATAAGATGCCAAATATTGTCTGCTTGGGAACAAATGGTCTGCAGAAGCCTTATTCCAGTTAGGGAAAAGTAGTATTTAAGGTACTTTACAACTGGACCTAGAATAAGTCTTTATTCTGAAGTCATGTCAATATCTTGTCTGTTATTAAGATGCTGCTTTTCTGGAAAGAGATCAATATCATCCCAAAAATTTATTCTTTTTCTGTAATTTTTAAATTTATTTCATTGAACAAATTAATATGTGCCATAAATACTGTTCCTGAAGAGGCCAACAGAGGTGCTCTGTGAAAGAATGTGACACAGAACTAAAAAAAGGACTCCAAACCCTGCCCCTACCTGTGGCTTATTGATATGCTTTCCTGTCTTCTAAGAACAGGAAAAGCCATGACTTTTATAGGCTATCTACACTGGGTTAATTATTTAAAAACACAAAACTGAGATTTTATTTTGCAAGAAACACAGTCAATTTGTCCTCACCAGCCTTAGCATCCACAGAGAAATGTACACATGTGCTCTGTGCCCCTGGGAACACCCTATATTATCCTTCACAGGAGAGGGAGGAGACCATAATCGTATCTGCTGATTTTGAAGGCGAAATTTGGGCAGTTTTCACTTGGCATTATCTGAGACATTACCAGATTTGTGTAGGTTTGGCAGTACCCATTTGCCATGCCAGACCCAAGAAGTGCAGACAGTGCTACCATACCTGACTGGCAGGTGCTCTGAGGGGCTGTGAGCGGGCAGCAGCCCCCCAGTTTACAGGAGACACCTTTAAACGCCCACAAATTTACTTTGGGTTCACAGATGTTAATAAGATTCACGTTTGGGAGAAGGAGCCCACAGAGACTATCAGGAATATTAATGTTAACACAGGAGTTTATTAGTGCCTGCATGTTGAGAAGCAGGTCAGGAAACCCTCTGGGGTTTTGTTGCACTATCAGCAATTATCATGCGAGACTTCTGTTCCTGGTTTTTCGCCTGAGAAGGCTTGGGAAAAAAGACTTCAATACTGGTCTTGGAGCACTGTTTGAGCTTTTAAGCCATGTGGACGATTCCCCCATTGCCTTCTACAAACCTCCATTTCTCAAACAAGAGCCAAGGGCTTTCCCTGTCCATCCCTCTCCAGAGATTTGCCATTTCTAGTCCAACAATGCCATGTGCCTTATGGTTGCAAAATTCCTAAGTGAATCTGCCATCTCAGAGAATTAAAGTAACCCTTCAGGAGTGGGTCTGAACATGTTTTGTTCATGTCAAGCCAAGTGCAGCCTTCGCTTCACTCCCTTCTCATGCTCCTGTCTCCGCTGGTGGGGAGCTGTCCCCAGCATTGGATTCATGGTGGAATCAATGTGGTGCTGTAGCTTATTCAGATGCCAAGAAGTCATCAGCAATTGGTTTCATGAGGAACAAACCATCAAGATATGAGCGCAGACTCTGGAAACCTGTCCCTGACACACCAGAAACCCTTCTTCTCCTCTTTCTCTTTTAATGGGGTAACAGCTATAAATCTTGTGCCTTCGATCTAAGTTGGGATCTGGTGCCATGATCAGCCTTTCTCAATGGTTTACCTTCTCTTAAAGCTCTTATACATTAAAGAAGGGGAAAACTAAAAAGGAAAGAAAGAAGCTCATGCTCTGGCTGGCTGATCGCAGCAGAACCTCTCAGCACAAGCCAGGGATGCTGCCAAGCAGAGAGCAGTGCCACAGAGTTCAGTGTGCCGGTTGCAGGAACGCTCAACAAGACGGGTATGTCTGGGAGGAGATCCATTTCTTCTGGAAGCTTCATTAAGGCTCCTCTTCCAGGAGGTACAGATAAAGTAAACCAGACTTTGCTGATTTTGTCATGAACCTGCCCACATCAGGTTCCTGAGGAGCTGCAACATGGGTGGGAAATTTCAGCCACATTTACATTTGGAAACAAAACATAGAACAGCCGCTTGCTCCGAGAGGTGCCCAGCCTGGGATGAGGCCCTGTGGGCTCCAGCTGCAGGCTGGACAGGCATGCCTTCTGCCACCTAGGTGGAGGCAGAACCAAAAGCTCCAGCTCATTTCTCCCAGCTGGCACAAGGCAGGCACTGCTGGGCCCTTGCTGGGAAGGTGAACAAACCCCACCAAAGCAGCCTTGGCCCAACAGTGCCTTGGACGTGGTACCCCACCAGCATCCCCCAACACAGATGTACCTAGAAACCTTCCCAGCTACAGACAGTTCCTTAAATGGGTCTTGGTTAAACTCCAGCTGCTCGGTGGGCTTTGAGAAGTGCAGCAATGCTGCTGGAGGAACTCTTGGCTGTTACATTTAATTAAAGATTCTGCTGAAAGTTCTGCTTAAAATCACAATGCTTGCTGCTTAGAAAGGCATTGGTGATTCCCCCAGAGGCCTGGCCAGCATTCCTGCTCCTATTGTACAACATTATTGATTAATCAAAACTAATGCTCACAGCTGTTGCCTGATGGATAACGTCTTTGGTGTTTGCCTGCACATAATTATTTACTACTTTACTGATGTTATTTATTTCTTCATTAAGTATTGTTGGCTGTTTAATTATGTGAAACACAACTGCAAGTGTTGCTGCTAAAAGCCATGGGAAAGGCTGCCCAGACCTGAAATCTTTCAACCATAAACTCAAAAAATAAATCTAAATAGAAAAATATTACAGCTAGCCTTTTGACTGAAGGCCATCAAACCGCAAACATTACATGTTATCTGGAGGCTGATGCCAGAGCACCATGTTCAGATACATTTGCAATGCTAATTTAACTGAGCATGGCAAAGGACTCTGCAGACCTGTAAATATATTTTATTAGCTCTCCGAAACACATATGAGAGGTCTTGATTTTATTTTTGGGAGCTGAATATTTGAAATAAATCAAAGTGCAACTCCGATTTCCCAAAACTTACCATCAGGAATGCCTAATGAAGCTCCTTTCAACAACCATTCCTGGCTGAGGGCTGAGGACTTCCCAGGCTGGCTGCTGGCCCTGTTCAGTGCCTCAGTGACAAACTGTGAGTCTCTCCAGACTCTTCCCTCAGCCCTCCAGCTCTCTGCAAGAGACAAGGACTCAAGGGCCTCTCAGCACCCTGCTGCCCTCACCCTCCTCAGAAGCACCGGGCAGAGCTACTGCAGCAGGTCTGTGCCCACCCTCACTGAATTAGGGAGCTGACATCTAATCCTTGGCTCAACATGGGATGAGAAGGGACGTTCTGAGTTTTACTTAGCTCATAAGACAAATTTTAACAGAACCACTTTTCTTTGCAACACCAAGCCACAGGGGATTGGGGGCAAAATCAACATCTTAAATTGTTTCTGGAAACCAACAAGCACTAAGGAGAAACTAGGTTTAAGACATGTTGTGGCTCTCAGCAATCTCTAGGTACTTATCATTTAAAAAACCAGCCAGGTACGTGATTAGTAATATGGTATTAGAGAACTTGGAAGGATCTTCTCAGCCTGCAAAATATCCAGAGGACCACAAACCCTGCTGCAGCTCACAAATCATTAACGCACCTATAACAGATCAGAAAGAGCCTCTGTATCTCCTTACTCGTAAAGTAAAAATTCCTTCTCTGACATCCTCTCCAAACAGCCCTCATCAGGCCCTCTCCCCAGGGCAGTAGAACATATTGCTCTGGCAGCCCTTGCCTGGACATCGGTGCATTTGTTATTCGGGAGCTACTGGCCTGAATGTCTGTACGCAGCTCTCTTTAGATCTCCCACTTACTTCTGAGGCAGTGCATTACTGTCAGGGAGGACTTAGCCCCTGCTTCATGGAAAGTACATGAGACAACCAGTTGCCAAACCTCTAACTTCCCTGCGGCCCTCCTGTCCTAGGGGCACAGCCTCTGCTTTTCCTATGGGAGTCCTGAGGGGCACCAGACTAACGCCTGGCGCCATCAGGTCACCTGTGTCTGTTCTGATGTGTCTCGAGCCCAGAGCACAAGCACAAGTTGTTTGCAGGGCCTGAGTTCTGCCCATGCTCTCAAAAGATGCTCATTTCTTGCTTTAATTAAAACATGTCAGGGAAAACCTGAGAGAAATAATAAGCAGAGAGGAAGAATAAAATAAAAACCCAATGATGGGTCTAGGGAATTTGGTCTCCATTTTCCTCTTTGTTTCCTCCCCAACCTCCACATTTTCATGCATTTCCTCTCTCTCAGACCAGTTCTTCCTCCTGTTTTTAAAAATGTCACAGTATTTCCTGTATCCCTTGTGCCCATGTTGTGAGAGTACCCTTGGGCACCTGTCCAGCAGGGATGCACAGAGCAATGGGGAGCACAGTTAGCATTTTCAAAGGAAGCCAAGGAAATCTTTATGGAGAACTTGGTGAGAATTTGGCACTTGGCAGCCTTTTGCTCCTTTGGAAATCCCACCCTACAGGAACAATCTAAACAAATGTATGCCCCAATGCAGATAAATCCCTTTGGAGAGGTATCAAAGAAAATCTTGCTGTGTTTGGAGACCTTTGAAGAAAGGGAAATAGCCTGCCAACCTGACGCTGAGATCTATCTTGTTCTACTATGTGGTCCAAATCATCAGAGTCTTCCACAGCTCCCCTTCCTCCTTGGGGTGTGGAGAGCAGCACTGTCTTGCTGAAGAAAGGGATTTGCAGGCCAAGAGGACAGCATAATTTGAGAAAAATTCAAATGAAAAATTAGTTAACAATAGAACTTGTTACTGCGTCTAAAAATATCTCAGTGAGTCAGATTACTGAAAACAGCAAAGCTACGGAGCAAACTCCGTAGCCTCTTCTCAGCAGTCAGCTGGCTTCATTCACTCGCTTGGCATCTCTTTCCCCTTATGTTTTTAATAACATGAGTGGGGTTTTTTTAAGTCGACAGTAAGTTAATCTTTAATGGTTTGCCGTGTACAGCTCTGTGTGTTTACACGTTCTGCAACTAGCCAAATTTGTAGAGCAAATTAAAAGTCTGTAAGACCAGGATAGGTGAATTACAGGCATTTGTTACTCAGAAGCTATTGCCTCATTGTGTCCTGCATGCCCCCCAAAATAAACGGTTTCAATTATGTTTTCACCTTCCCCAGCAATATTAACACCTCTTGCCACTGGCAGCCAGGGCCATCGCTCCTCAGTCTGTGTCTGTCACAGCTTTGTGCACACATGCTTCCTGGGAATGTGCAACCTCGCGTGACGCCGCGGTCCCAGCCTTTGCAGGGTAACCTATTAAACCCTCTGGCACAGGACCAGGTGCTCTGGAGAAGCATGGGAGAGGGAAAGGTGGGGATTATGGTGTTGTCAATACATTTTTATACTAATGAGATGAATGGGTGGGACCCTTTCTTCCACTGACCAAAATATAAATGGTGAGAGTTTTCCACTCCCCGACGCTGAGTGAGCCATTCCTCACTCCACACCAGAGGGGTCTTGCTTGGTTTCTCCAGTTTCACATATTTCACAACTTTGCTCTGCTGGTCTAAAGGTCCCAAACCCCTCCCTCATTCAGAGCTGGCCCAAGTGGGACCTGCTCTGTACCACTGTGCCTGCTCTGGCAGGCAGCTGCAAGGGAAGTCACCAAATCCCTCAAACCCCTGTGACACCAAGGGGAGAGCAGGGCAGCTCAGAGATGCCACCTGCCCCACACACATGCTGTAAATCTGAGTATTACCCACTCCACATGATGCAATGGATTCTTTCTCCACATTGCTGATGTCTGCCTGGTGATGCGACTGGAGGTGGCCGATGTCCCTGTTGCTGAACCCACCAGGAAAGGGCAAGTGAATCCCCTCATCCCATCTTGTGCAGGGCAGCCAGCAGCCATGGCAAGCTGGCAGAGCTGGACCTAAAGAAACAAAATTAGATTTTTAGAAAAGGGCAATGTATCTCGTGTTGTCAATGTTAAAATTCCCACCACTAGGGGTGGGAACAGGATTGGGCCCAGGCTGCCTCCCTGTTCTTTCCCAGGCTCATGAAGATTTAAAATTCTGGATTTGAAATGGTAGTTTTATTTCTGACTGACCTGTTTGGCTTGAACTGTTACATGTTTTCAGCTTATTTTTATGCCCCTGTGTTAGTAGACAAACCCAACCAAGAACAAGAACAATACTGTTCAGGCCTCCACTGGCTGCACAGGCTGAAGTCCCCCAAAGCCATGGCAATCTCCCTGCCCATCTCCTCTTGGACCATGAACACGTGAATTTATCAAGGGGAGTGAAGGGGTGAAGGTGAGGACTTGTGGGCACATCCCTCCCCAGCAGTGTGCCCCTGCAGATCTGACACCCCACAAACAACTGTGGGGTGACGGGGATGAACTGTGAATGGTGTGGGGCATGGTGGTCAAAGGAACCCCTCACATACACACGTTTGGATCAGCTCATGTCATTGGATGTCAATGGCAGACTCTGACATTCCTCTGTGTTAATTTTTTCCCCTTCCCTGCTATTTGAGGGAGATTTTATCTTCCCTTCCCACACCCCTCCCGCAATCCCATGCCTGTTTCACTAAAACCTGCCTTTCAGGTCAGCGTGCTGGTAAGAGATTAATTTTACACTGCAAGGAACACCAAGCAGAGAATTTCAGCTTTGACATATGAGACGTCTGTTACCATATTGCAGTTTTTCTAAATTAAATATTAGGGAAAATTAAACCCAATTGTAGTCTGTGTTCCTATGGAAAATATTTCTCTTCCAAACAGTCCCTTCATGCTAAATGACTTAAATAACTGAAAACACAATAAATATGCAGCAAGCTAAAAATCTATATTATTCAGGTTTTAAGGCTTATAACTAAAAGTGGTTTAATGTTTTATGCCTAATAATAGATTACTCCTATCACATTTCTAACCTTTATGTCTACCAGCTTTGAAGTCCAGCCATATAAAGGCTGTTTGTAGAACCACACAAAAGTTAAAGCAAATATTACTCAGAGTGATTCATATGAACAAGAATTTGCAATGAAGGCAGAGGGTTTTTTGTGTCTGTATCAAAGGAAATGAAATGTTTGCAATATTTTCAGTTGATAAATGCATTAAAACATTTCAGTTGTGTAGTATGAACATTGCTGACATAAACAGACTTTGACCTGAAAGAGATTGTATTAAGCTCTGTGGGGGAGGCAGCATTAAATAAAATAAAAATAAAATAAAATAAAAAATAGACATTCCTAGATTTCAGAATCTGCCCCAAGGTCGCCGCAGTCCTTAATTAGCTGAATACATTAAGAGAAGGCTGGAACACAGATTCTGTAAAGAGAGTAAATGTATGTTTAATCCTCTGTTCCTTACTTACAGATTATCCTTTCAGAATGAGTAACCTTATTTTCTTTTTAAATATCTATTTACCTTTTTGAGCTTTGCATAGCAAAGCAGGGTTTCTTTTTTTTATTTCCTTCCCACTGTTGCAAAAGAAATTAATTTGTTGCTAGTTGCTATGCATTGGCAGGATTTCTGCATAAAGAATGTAAGCCATCTATCTTTGTATTCAAGATATAGTTAATCTGGCAGTTAAAATACTCTGGAAACATTTTGATGACTTATCTGGAAAGTAGCTTTGCGTTTTCAAAGAAAACTCAGAACTGTATTGCAAGAGGAAGATAAAAGATATATGAAGTGTTTGTTCCAAGCGATACTATTCATTTAAAGATCAGAATGTAACCCCACCCAAGCAATTATTGTGGAAAAACAAGACAAAAATCCTTATACAGCTTTCTGACACGGCCTTTATTTGGGAAACAAAATAACTATATTACAGTTAAAGTCTAATGGATTGCAAGCTGTTTTATTAGAGTCAGCTGAATCCTGTTTAGCATAAAAAAGAACTCTGTTTGCTATCAAGAACACATTTACATTAATATGACTTTGACAAAGTAAAATAAAATCACATTAAGATGATGTAAGTAGATAAGACAATGAAATCTCTGTGAGATAGTTTTGGCACACCAATTAGAGTCAAGTCCCTACAGGAAAGAAACATATTTTTATACCAAGTATCCATGTGTTTTTAAGTTGTAGACTGGCCAAAATTAATTCCATGCTTAAAATATTTCCAGCCAGGGAAAAGAGAAAGCTTATTATTATTTTTTTTATTTTTCCCCTGAAAGGTAAAATTTCTGATAAACTACATTTTTATTTGCAATAATACAAACAACTTTTGTTCTCTGCACTAGCCTGTAATCATCCTGATTATTGCAAGGGACTTTCCAATATAGAGCAGCTGAAAACAAGGTTTTGGATTACATGGTAATTTAGGAATGCATGAAAAGCCAAGCAGTCACCATAATAGAGCACTGCACAAACTTCATGGCTTTTACAGCAAAACATAACATATGTTTTGTGATTCATTCGAATGACTTTTCAGCTTTTTGGTCAAAAAAGATGTTGAGCTCTACTATTGGTCCTATATTTAGGGAATCTTACTCTTGAAAAACGACGACGACACCCGCCCCCCTCCCCCCACTTTGATGTCTCTCCTTTTAGTTTGGTCATTAAAGCTCAGCAGTGATGGATGGTGATAATGCTGTGGGGTTTATGAGTAATCAGGCCTTGGCAGCCACAATATTTCTTTTGTAGTGAAACTTTAATATTCCTTTGGCCGTGCATAAACTTTTTCTGCTTTTGGAATTATGCTGCATAAGCTACTCACTAAGCATTACAGATATTGCCCAAAAGCTGGTGTTTTATTTAACACCTGACAGGGTGAAGTTTCCCCCCAGAACGTTCAGAGTTGGGCTGTAGCAGCCCTTCTGTGGTCAGGGCAGGGCTTCATTCACAGGAGGAGCCCCTGCAAGGGGAGAGGAATTTTTTGGCTGTGCCCCAGGCAGAGCACCCCAGGCAACCCCCAACTCTTCCTCCTCCCCTTTCATGTATGTTTAGTGAACTTGCTGCAGCAAACACCAGGTGTCTCCACTTAGCTGGGCTAATAAATAAAAAAGGGGCCTGCTACCAAAATTAAAAAAAAAAAGAAAAGAAAAAAAGAAGGGGAAAAAATTAGGGTTGTTTTTTCCATGGCTTCCATTGTGCTTGTTGCAATGCTGCACGTGAGGATGAGGACGTACAGATGCAATAAAATATTCGCATTTTATTTTGTCGCTCAAGACACCTCTGTCAGGCAAGGCAGGACTTTCCAGAGTTTAAAATAATCCAAATTCAATCACTTTAAAGCTGCTACAATATGCAAGTCCTGGCAGCCGTTTTAAATTAATGGAACATCAGATGTGCTCTGATCCTCTCAATTTCCTTAGGCAAGGGAAATTCTGCTGCGGTGGTAGCAGGAGGGGAAATATAGGACTATCAGTAAAATAAATGTCAGCTTTTGTCTGCTGATAGAAAAATGCATACGGCAAAAAAAAAGATACAGTATTTATTGCTCCATAATTAAAATCTATTTCTGTACTTGGTAAGGATTATCTTAGTGGTTTGGACAAGTGAACACTGTGCAGTCTGATCCACAGGAACAGACATTAAATAAAGCCAAAATACAAAACTGGTTTTTATCTGGCATTTTACAAATACAGCTCAATATTTTGCTTGCGTGTAGATATTTATTTATTGTGCCTGCTCATGAGTTTATCAATAAAAATATTAAAATGCCCATCTTGAAAGTCCAGTTCCAGAGGACAAATTGGATTTTTGCAAGAACTGGGGGAAAGGGGTGGGGGGGGAAGGGGAGACGGGAAGGAAGAGAGAAAATCTGAAAAAATTCCATAGCAAGATGCCAGCCCATGGTTTGCAGTTTACTTAGAAAGTGTAAACATTCATTGGGTTTGTCAAAAGGTTTGCAGACTTGAGAACCTTTTGATCAAACCTGGGCTGTGTTTTGAGGATACTTGCCCTGAAATATGGTTTTGAAGATGCAATTCAGTAGCTTTTGCTTTTGAAATACAAACAAGCCCAAAAATTCAAGTTAAGGCTCTGAACCCTGTCTAAGCACAAGCTTTTATGGTGCATGGTTTCTGCTGATCTGTAGGGCTAATCAGCCAGGGCTCTGTCCTGGCTACAAGGACCCACATTTCATAAAGTCTTTTTCCTGAAACAAAAATGCAATACAAGCTGTCAGAGTTAAACTGAGGACAAGGTATTTCTTTAATTCAGATTTTTCAGTTATTTGCTTTATATGAGGAGAACCTGGCTTCTTCCATGCTAACTGGGACTCACATTGCCAGACAGTATGCTTAAAAGTTATATTTAAAAATGCTGGGGTTTGAAGGCTCCTAAATCCTTTGATGTAAATGAAAATAAAATCATAGTCTGGAACCCAACAAAGACTTTTAATCTTGATCTTAAAAGCATGAATCATACTACAGCATAGAGTAAAACTATTTTCTGTCCTCTGCACTCACCTTCTCTACACATACTGACACTTGAAATTTATAGGTAGCAATTAGAGCTCTCAGGTAGTCCCGGTGCCTCCTGCCAAGCCCTGTATGCAGTTACTGCCTTGCAGTCTATGGCTGAGATTTCTACAGCCTTGCTGTTATTCTCATTTCAATATGACATTTCAGGTAAGTCTGATTAAAACAAAGCAAAGCAGAAGCAAAATGTCTCAAATTCCAGGTGTGTAATGTGGCAACAAAACTTAGATCAATTACTGTCTCAGAGTAGGAAAACTAGTGGTAAGGTAGAGATGTTGCAATAAAATTACTGAAAAACGCTGATAGCCACTCTGGAAAACCTAGCCACTGTTTTCTGCCAGATCTGGGGCAGAGCCCCAGTCCAGCCCCAACCCATCTCCAAAAGCTGCTCCACTGGGTCTCAGAAGTGCAGCCAGCACACAGATGCCAGGTTTCAAATCCTGGATGAAGAAAGGCCAGCTGAAATACGTGGGTTTTTATTCGATTTTCATGTCGTAAAATTTCGGCTTGATGCTAAATGGAGAGCATCCCCTCCCAGATCTGCCAGCAGAGGCGTGCTTTTCCTACCCCTGCCTAGAGCAAAGGTCAGTGTCTGCCAGGATGCTCCCTCAGGATGGGCACTAAGCAGGGACAGCAGGTACAGAGCCCCAGGGCCTCTTTCAGTGCTCCCCAAACAAAGGCAGCAGTAAACTTGGCTGAGGATGCTCTTCTCAGCCCAAAGGGCTCCTTGAGATCTCCTGCCAAGCCAACTGCCTGGCAGCTGCAAGGGTGCAGCAACATGGCTGATGGCAGCCAGATACCTCAGTCCTTCATCCCAGTGGTTATCCCTAGGGAGAGCTGTGGAAAGTGGGACACAGCCTGTCAGTGCCCCTATTGGTAAGCAGACATATGCTGTGGTGGGAAGGGGCAACGTGGCCTTGAGAGTGCCATGGATGTTACCAGATCAGGCTTCTATTCTCCAAGATCCTGCCATGGTTTTTGTCCCAGAAAAGGCTGTGATCAGCAAGAAATTAATTTCAGATTTGTTTACTTTCTACAGTGTCCTCCTGGTGAGTCAGAAGGCAATGCAGGATGCTTCCCACAGTTACACCCACCACCAAATCATGCCAGCAGAAACAATCAAGATGGAAGTTCATCCTACCTTTACGAACTTGGCATTGAATCCCCATGTCTGAATCTTTCTGTATTTGAAACTCTCCATTGCCTTCATTGGAGTTTTAAGGTAAAGAATTTGAAGATTTGTCCCTAAATAAAAAGTACCAAATTAAAATAACAGCATGGTGGAGTTTCCATTTACTGCACACAACAGTCAAGATATTCAGACTTATGGCTCCCACTGCAATTGTAATTCAGTTTCCTTGCTCATACTTAATGCTTTTATCTACTCTGAATGAGGTTATCATTAGTTCCTTAACAAGCCCATATAATTCAACTGTCACAGCTTCCATAAGAACAATACCTTGGAATTTCCTGCCTTTAATTTGGACTAACTCCTGTCTATAAGCCTCGCTTTAGCAATGTTTCCAACTTGTGTGGTGACTATGAAATCAGTCATTACATACATACACACTACATATGTATGCATGTATACAGCATACAGCTGGGCTGCCTCTCTGTTCCAGCCTTTGCAGCTGAGCTGTTCGCTGTGAAGGAAACTCTCCTGCCCATGCAGGAGACAACAGATATGAACCTGCCTCATGTCCTTCCCTACCTTTTCTGCCATGAGGACTTCTCCTGTTGCCTGACCACAGGAAGATAATGATCCTCAGGACAGAGATGCCTCTGGCACACAACAGGACCCCAGGTGCTGCAGAAGCACGCTGGGGGAGCTCACTCAGATGCCCCATCACTCTGAGCTGTGCTCAGCCGGTGAGGAGATTGCTGTGGCCACCTCTATTCCGTGATGAAACCAGGCAGGACGTTCAGCAGTTGAGCACTGAGGCTTCCCAATTAGCCATCCTGGAGTGCACTGGCAGATGGCTGGTTCTATTTTTGCCTCCCTTACTCCAGGCCCATTCATTCAGTGCACCCCTTTTGATTACACAGATCCATGTGCCCAAAACCTCGTCCTCTTTCTCCTGCGTGTGTCAGCTGGTCTGACAGGAGATGTTACTTTTCTCTAAACCACCACTCTGGAGCTTCACCATTTGTTTTGTGGCACAGAAGAACAACTCCAGTTTGACTGTGCTCATACTTGGCAGTTTCTGTGAGTTTCAGACCAACAGGTCTTCACAGAAGTGCAAATTTGATCTCTCCCTTGGCCCAGAACCACCCCTCCTACAGATCAGCAAGCCAAGCTGGCGAGGAAGGGCATCAGGATGCAGCAACAGGCAAGAAAGATTCTGCACAAGACCTAATAAATGTCCCTTTCTAGATTTCCTCCCTGTAAAACACAGGTCCCCAGAACTGAATATGCAGCAAGGCCAAAAACATGTGCATAGGCAGAGCAACCTAAGAGTAACAAGTTATTACAGCCCTTCTCAACTGGCTCTACATTTTTTTCTCATCCCAAAAGTTTTCTAAAACTTTGTCTGTATTTTCAAACTAAGAATGTCCTATTTTGTGGAATAAAGAGATCAAAACCAAGACCAACATAAGGCTGGGTTAGGTTATCTCCAGCATAGCTCTGGGGAACCAAGCTGTGCTCTGTGGGAAAGCACAGAGTGGCGGGAGCCCAGCCAAGGGACTCAGGGCTACCTCAGCACAGCGAGCACCACATGCAGCCATTTCTGGAGGGAACTCAGCCTTGAACCCTCTGTTGTTACACTGCTTAGGAGAACAGCTCTCACATATGTATCTCCTGTTCACTTGTGATCAATAGTCGTCAGGAAAAATAGCATCAATAAAGAGTAAGTAGCAAAAGATGCTCTACCTTTCCAGCTCTGGCCATTAACGAAGACCATCAGAGTCTCCAAAATTACTTCACCTTAGTCATGTTGATTTTTACCAGCTAGGGATTTGGCCCAGGTTTCTTCTGGTTCCTGAGGGAAATAAACCATAGAGTATCATGGCTGGGCTGATGACGCAGGTAGACCACAATTTCCACAAAATATGACTTGATAGAGGATAAGGCTGTTTGCATTGACCAGATGGCACAAGCGCAGTTTACCAAGTGAGGAAAAATTATCCAGCCACAGAGAGGCTGCTGCTGGCTTGGTTGGGGCTCTGGCACCAACTCTCTGCACGAACCTCAGCTTTCTAGAGAGGCTGCGAGAAGATGTGGTCCAAGGCTGAGCAGGCAGTGCCAGTGACACAGTGGATGCATATGTTCCCAGGAACACTGAGGGGCAGCCTGGCACTCTGGTAGGGCCTGGAAGCCACACAGCACATGCTCATGCAGCCACAGCTATCATTAGGGTTTTGCTGCTTTGGCACCTCTACCTAATTTACTTAATTTCTATTTATGCCATTCTGTTTCTGTTTTGAGCCTTTATCAGGTGCGAGCATGTTTTGTGCACAGCCAAACTTTGGATGGAGGCTTTGGAAAGAAGTCATTTTAAGGGGAGGACAAAAAAAAGTCAGAGTACTGGGAAGGGCCATTCTCTAGAGAGGGCTGACCACTGTAACTGCAAAAAGGCAACTGGGCAAGTCCCTGTGACTAGGCCAGTGCTCTCCTGCCTGGAAATGCAGGTCCCTGAGGGTCTGTGGAATGTACTTGGAGAGTCTGTGAAACCTAATGGGGAAAAACCAACCTTGTTGACAGCAGTTTTCCACACCTGAGTCTAAACCTGCATTAGAAAATGGAGGGAGAGGTCTGCAAAGCAAGAGGGGTCAGAACCTGCAGCATAAGCATGTCGCAGCTCAGTCTCTGAGGTAGCCAGCAATTGTGTCCAATTTATAAGTATTTCTGAAATTAAACCACATAGTTACTGCAGTCATTCTGCAAAGCACAGGCAGGGGTGGAGGTTAACACTCTCTTTTCCTTGCCTCCATCTGTGACCCAGTGATGTGCTTGTCATGGCTTGGCTGGAGGACATACAGAGGGAGCTCCTGAGAAGCAGCTTCTAGGGAAGAGTTACATACGTCGTGTCCGAGCAGTGCTGATGGACAGTGGCAGTGGTTAAACTCTGAGAGCTCCAACACGAGTAGCAGATGAGAAGAACACAGCTGTTGATGTTGACATGTTGCTGGCCTTATGGAATGATGATAAACAGCTGGAAATGCACATGATGCACTGGGGAATAGGGATCAAGTGAAGAATCTCAGACTCATTGGAACATCACAAATGAAAGGGCAATCAACTGAGGATGCTGAGTTCTTCCTTTGCAAATTATTTGTGGATCCTTTCACTGCTTCATACTACAGTGGACATCAGTCCCCTGGCTTTTGGAAGATACACATGGCAGGCTGCAGGCTTCCAGGCTGACCCTGTTTCTCTTAGTGAATGATGCAGAATGGATCCACAGATCTTCCTTCTTAGAGGAGCCTTCTTTCTTTCTTTCTTCCCCGAACAATCACTTGGTTTGTGAGTGCTCTGCCTGGCAGCCCCAGGCTTCAGACCACACTGCTTCCTATGCATTTCCAAGGCCAGGTGGGCACTGACAGCTGTATGACATCACTTCAAGTAATTTCCCAGTGGGACCAGCTACTGAAGGACTGAAAGCCCTTCTAGAGCTACCTTAAAACTGGGGAGGTTGTTTCTGTATTTCCATGGCTCTGGTGTTGTACTCTGCCATCAGATTTAATTGTTGCTGCTCTGAAGAAAGTCTTTGTTCAGTACAATTGCCTACTCCACAGTGACATCATCCAAGGCTGTGTAAAAAAAGCACAGCCTGGAGTAGTCAGCCACATGATGATGTATAAATAGCACTGACAGAACAATATTATAAACTCTATTGGTATAGCTGAGATAAAGCTCACAAGTTGCTGATTCATCTAAGATACTGGCTTGAGGGATGGCATGAGGTTCAGCTACAATAAACGTTCTCAGCTAAAAGCATATTACTTCACCATGAATCAGCTGCTCAGATCTTTCATTCTTTTCAGAAAAGCACCTGTCTCTTCCTGCTTTGGTCCTCCATTACTGAACACATGAATTATGAAGCCTGATTTTATTTCTGCTTTCTTTATGCTGAAATATGCCACAATCAGAGAGTTCTCTAAGGTTTTATATACACAAAGGAAAAGTAAGGCACTCCTAAAACTGCTTGCAGAGTGCTTGGTAACAGCAAGGTTTATGTTATTTTTCACAGCTCTGTTTTACTTTGCCTGCCACTAGAAAAACAAACAAGGGACCATTATTTCAATAAACCTGGAAATATAGAACCATACTTCCAACATATCTGAGTACGAAATGACTAAGTAATTTTATGGCTTTCAGTAAGATCCATGAAAAGTCAAGTACATGTCCATGTACAATGTGGTTTTGAAATGGACAAAATGAAACTCACACCTTCATGCTGGATCTCCATGGACTGCGGGTGACACAAATGAGCTCTACCAAATGTGAGTGCTTTGTAGTTTGGCACCCATGACTGCGCTTACCGGTAACTTACTGAATTTCTGTGTGCCAGCAACTCAAGCCCATCCTGTGTTCCTCCACAGCACAATCCTGCACTGTGATCATCACCCACATGAGCACCAGCTATACGAACATCCTGCCCATTGGAGCACCTTGCTCGGTACAAGCAGAGCACTTCATCTGCTGACTGCATCTCGGTTGCATCAAAGCTGCTCATTCAGGACCATTAAAATGAACAAGGCTTATGCAATTACGGAACTTTATATTAATTTTTAAAACTTGCAGATGTTGCAATCTGTACATGTGGGAATAGTGCCAAATGTTACAATGACAGAAAAAAGTTATATTGGCCGGGGTTTAAAAGTAAGGAAGCAGGAAAAGAAAAATCTCACCCTACCACTATCAAGGCACTGCATGTATCTGGTTTTACACACAGCTTCTGGTTAGCAGCTTTGCCTTTCTGATAGTGAGTTAATCAGTTAATGTTTTTATGAGCACAAAACCAATAAAATGGTATGGGGGAAAATGACAATAACTGACAATAAAAATCCCTTACATGCTTTCGATGTGCTTTTATATTCACTAAATCCTTCTTGCTCTGCCCAGAGAAGTTTCAGATAGCAATGCCAGCATATGATCCTACATATCTGCTGCTTGTGTCAACATCCTTCTCCAGGGTGTGCATCCTTTGGGATGCCACTGTGCTGCTGTGCAGTGGCTCAGAGAACGTGCAGCTCTTGGGTTATTTTGGCTGAGGCTGCTGGAGAATCAAGAGGCCGAGGTGCTTTGCAGAGAGCACTGAAGTGACGCTCAATGATCTGCATAAGCAACATATGTTTTATATTATCAACATCCCCTTTGTATTCCAATTGCATGTCAGTACTGGTAGAGCAGACTGATGCAAAGACCAGTTCCAGCTTTGAAGCTTGGGACAATAACCTGCTATTTGTTTATGTTAGTAATAAAATCTACCATCAACTACTATTTGGTTGTGGCCTTGACAAGAAGGCTGGCCAAAGGAAACCTCCTCAGTGAACAGGAGATGAAGGAAACGGATGGGTTGACTGTGGATTTTCTAAATTTAGTCCAAGAAGTTGATGGTTATGCTTGAAGTTTTCAATTATTTTAGACCCCTGCTTTCCAAATGACTGCTTGGAGGACTAAGAGAGACTGCAGCATTCACTTTGTCCCTGGATAAAGGCTTTGAGAGATGGTGCAGAGCCAAACATTACAATTACAGTTTTCCTGAATCCATCAGCAGCAGCCAAGGAGCAAGGGCACTTGCATTGCCTCAGTACAGCAGGCTCTCCCAGTTGCTGTCTTCCCCAGGCATCCCTCCCTGCTTCTTCTGTGTCTCTGTCTCTACTCCTGCCACATGGTCAACTGTGTGGATTATCCTGTGCCTTGGGGCTGGAAGAATGTGTGTCCTACTGTACTAGGAAGCCATCTGGGGGACTGCAGCTGCATGTGCATAATCACCAGATAGGTCTGAACTGAGCTTTGTGCCACTGCAACTACAGGCATGGTACATGGGAAGAGATCAAAGGTACCTTTTGCACATAATCAGTTCTTATGTGCTAGGGTTACATTTCTGAGATAGAACAAAGCCAGTTCACAGAGCATACCTAAGCAGGCAATTCCAGCTCCTGGCATCTCTTCCCCAGTATCTCCACCACTGGTGAGCATGTGAAGGTAGTGTTGCCTCACCCAGCCATGTTTTTTTACCACAAAGCATTCCGGTAACATCACAGACTCAGGTGTAAGACTTCCAAAATAGCAGCCCAATTCATTCCCATGCCCAGTTCAATAGAACCTTTCTGATTATTTTCACAGCATTCTGCAAGGGTTATTTCTTTTCCTACTGCATGAAACAGAAAATCTCCCAATGTGTTCCTGAAATGCCTTGTGAAGTTAATATGACTTATTCTGTATCATCAACAGAATGATACTGGAACGAATGAAAGTGGTTTTTTTTTCCTCCAAGTTTCTTAATATTCAGTCCTCATATGGCATAAAGAAGTAAACTCTCAATTACACGAAGGCAAAAACCAAGAAATCTGTAAAAGCCAATAGAGTTACTCTGGACACCTGAGTAATTTCTCCCTTGGTATGATTCAGTCTCCAAAATCCACTCTGAATATCCTTAACAACTGTTTGCTATTCACCTACATTTCTAGCTCTCTTATAATTCTAACTTTTTTCCATGTTTCACAAATAGCTGGAGTCAGTTTTTTTCAGATGATGCTGTTTCCCCAACTTGGCTTCCCTATGAATAACCTCCATCATCACAATGTTACTTTTGCTTGAATGTTTCATTTTTAACAATAAACATCTATCCCAGATGCCTTATTTTCAGCTTCATTAAACGTTTTACTAGTTCATCCTGAGTCATGTCAATATTTACCTTGGACATGGTTCCATATCCTTTCGTTTCTAAGACCAGAATTCTCCAGACAAGCTTATTGTTCCTGGCTTGACTTCTACAAGTCACAGCTTAAAACTTTTTTCATGTATTAAACAAGATGCAAATTCACCCAGTCATTCGCTTTGCTGCGTGCTGCCAGCTATGCCTATTCCAAACATCTCTGAGCTGATTCACTTCAACTTCTGTGTACACACAGGCCCCAAACCTGCACTCAGTTACTGGGAGGTAATTTCAAAGCCATTTAACAACAGCAATTAGCAGAAGAGAAAGCAGAAACCAGGTATCAACCTTTTGGGCACAGAACAACAACAGACCATTTCCACTGATCTTCTGCACTGTAGAAAATGGTGTCAGGAAACAGAAGGGATTTCCAGGCCCTGCAGGGTTGTGTTGGCCTTCACTGCAGATGTTCTTCTGGGAGGTGGGACTGCACTTCCTCACTCCAGATCTCTCCCCTGCACCTGAGCAGCAGGGCTGACTTGTTCTGAGTAATGCAAGGGACACCTGAGGCATTTCAGCATGCTCATCCCCAAGCAGTCCTGAGGTGCTGCCCACAGCCATCCACAGCCAGGCTGCTCCTCTCTGCTATCAGAGCTCTGCATGCTTGCTTAAGGGATGTTCTTTATGTACAAGACCACAGGGAACAAAAGTTCAGTAAGTGGAATTTTCTTAATAA
Source organism: Drymodes brunneopygia (assembly GCA_013400955.1). NCBI lineage: Eukaryota > Metazoa > Chordata > Aves > Passeriformes > Petroicidae > Drymodes > Drymodes brunneopygia. The sequence continues at coordinate 186,675 of VZTZ01006685.1, read as the reverse complement.
TTTTCTGGAACTTTACACTGAGTTTACTTCAGGTCCTGTTTCAAAGCAGTAGCACAAAAAAGGTAGTTTGAGGTTCAATGTATTTATATTTTAGATCCACGTACCATCCTGGAATAAAACATTTTGAATTTTATATTGGACATAAAAAAGCAAAGGTGTCAAGCTGGGAAATTGCTTTGAAAATAACAAAGGACTTTACGTGGGATTGTTTGAGATCATTTTATATGTTGCTCCTGACTGTATTTAAAGTACCTCCTTTCAGTTTGAAATGTCTTTGTCGCTCATTGAAATCAGCAGTGCAGACTGGCAGGGCAGCTGGGCATGCACCACAAAGGGATACACACAGAAAAAAGCACTCAAAGTTTTGGACACCTCCAAAGTGAATATTATACTTGTGCCATCAACCCACATTTGTCAGGAGGTGTCAACATGGCCTAGAGAAGCAGTGAGCCATGTTCTTGTGAGAGGGAAGGCAATTTCACATCATACCAATCTCCCTGAGCAAGGTACTCCTAGGAGCAGGTTAAGGAGATGGATTTAGATGTTACTCCAGGTGTGCAACAGTTTTCATCAGAAATCCATGATTTTGAGCTGAGTTCACAGTGCAACCATGTCAGTGATGGCCACACATCACTGTGTGGCAGATACATGCAGGTAGTTTAGAAATCCCTTGCTTGGGTGCTTTGGCATAGCAGAACAAGTAAATAATTGCTGTAGCCAGCCCACAGTCTGTTGCCAACATCCCAGAATGTCCACACAGTGAAATGAAGGTAATATTTCTGTGCACCCCTGACCCCACTCCAACTCACACACTGCTCCCTGGAGCTTTGACCCAAAGGGCTGTACTGCTGACAGGACAGCTTAGGGTTTATTTGGTTTAGAAAGAATTTGCTCAGCTCTAAAGCAGAGGTGATCATTTTCTTCTTTTGGTCTAAGCTAGAATCAGAGAGATGAGCTTGAAACAGGGCTGTTCAAATTCTCTTCTCTGACCTAGGTCCCCTGCACATTCACTCCAGTGAAAAAAAAGCAGCCTGAGGGACCACTGTCTCCCACAAACACACAGAGACAGAGGATAAAAGGGAATGGTTGAATACTAGATTAAATGCAAGTTTCATGTAAATGATCACTTACAGAGACCTAATAAATGATTCTGTGCAAGGCATTGTCAGAGGTTTTGCTCTGCCATTTTTGTTTTGCACGTGTATTTAGGAGCTTTTTCCCCTTAGAGGATAATGTTCAGGTTTTAAAATTTATATGAATCTGTCAGTACATTCATCTGTCACTGTTTGAAAGGGCTTCTTTTTTTAACAAAGTGTCTTTTTTCTTTTTCATGTGCTGCTATATCAGAATGGAGTATTTAGGATCAGCCCTTTCAGCAGCAGTGCCGCATAGGATGGGATGATATGTAGGAAGGCAGCTTTTTATAGAGTATGGTCTCTCTTGACCCAAACAATTGGCTTCTCTTGACCCAACAATAATCAGAGTTTTAGAGGTTTTACATTTACCCTGGCTGGGGACTGTCAAAGGGTCTTCACTGCAAATCTCTCTGCTTCATTTCCAGAGTAAAGAACCCACAAGGGACAGAGGTTTTCCTGAGAGACCCCCTGCAAAAGCTCTCAGGGTGGGAGTTTGTTTTGGGTTTTGTTGGTTTGGGTTTTTTCACCTCTAGTGGGCCTGGGGTGCTACTCTAAAAAAATTAAGGATTTATGAATTGCTCCCTTCAGAGCAAAGGTGTTTGATAGGCTGTACTGGGCAGCATCAGGTGTCCTCCCCTGCTCTCCATCCCACCTTCCAGCCAGAGGGTACCCCAGGCAGCAAGTACCCCCTCCACCTCCCTGTCTGGTGGGGCTGTGAAAATCCCCCTGTGAGGTGCAGCCCAACCTTCCACCTCTGCCTGGAATATGGACATGCTGAGTGTGCTCAGCTTGTGACCCAGCTGAAATGACATAAGGCTACTGTGCCCTGATCAATCAGTGTGTGTGCTTCCTCTCCTTCACTCTTTGCTTGTATAACTTCAGTTATTATTATCCTATTATTCTCAATTGGCTTTTTTTCTTCACATCAAAATACCAGTAACTTTTTCCTGCTGCTCAACATGAGCCTTTTATTTTCTAACACACTTGAGCTTTACACGTAGCATTTCACACAGGCCTCATGATTTCAGTGCTGACTGCAAGACAGAGCCAGACTATCCCACCTGTTTGAGTTCTGTTTTCTCCACAGCTCCGGGAATTTCCATTTCACTCATCCTCACTCCCACCAGCCATCCTGCATTTGGCCATATGATTGCTTTCCTCCTAGAACAGAGAGGACAGTCATTCAGCCTGCAGGTCATTCGTAGATTATCTTTAATCACTGTGCAGCTTTGCTGACTGCAATCTCATTTCTTCTTTCAGAATGAGGGAAAAACCCTCAATGAAAAGACAGGGAGTCTTTACATAGATACTTCTGAATTAGTCACAGAAAAAAGGTTCAAGGCTCAATTCTTATTACCAGTCTCTCCAGTGGAAACACAGGATGACTTCAGTAAAATCAGTGGGACTGCAATGGTGTAGCCAAGATCCAGATCAAGACAGAGGTTTGGAAATAGGCTGCTCTGAGCATTTCTTTTTATTAGACATCTAATCTCCTGCTTTATGAGTTATTTTGAAGTTGACTGTATTCAAGTAGAAGAAGAAGCTCAGATTATGAACTCTGATCGCTCATGGTTTATTCAATATTTTTAATAAAGTTTGAAAAGGTTCCATTCCATCAAAGAATGTCCCCTTTGATTAATCAATTGAATTTGATTTTTTTCTTCATGGAGAATACAAACCAGTGTACTCCTTTGCCAGCTGTTTACAGGCAGCTTCATAGCACACAATAGAACAATTATTTTCTATGTTAAAGGGCTATGATCAGAAATGTTAACAAACTACTCAATAGTGCAGAATCTTTTGCTTCCTTAAAAATAAAGCCACACAACAAAGACATATCAAGCCATTTTTAATACATACTTTCCAAATAACATAGTCAGTGAAACAGAGTTGTCTTAAATGGCCTTCTTCACATTTACAGCTGTAAAAGCTGCAGTAGCAGCTCTGTCAGGCTTGATTTTATTCAGTGTGCAGGATCAACATAAAATCTAGGCTGAAAATTAAAGGGAGTAAATGTCCCCATGACAGTCAAGAGAATTATTTTGGTCCAAGAGTATTTCTGGCCACAACTCACTTTCAAAAGCAGCTTTGTCATGTGTGCCTGGCCTAGTCCCAGTAAGTACTATTATGATTTGTTACATTTTCTATAGAACGAGGAGACCATTTATTAGCCTCAAGGTATTGTATTGAGCTTCAATTATGCAATAGGTATTATTCCACTGAATATCCAAAGCTTTGTAAGGAAGTTTTAGTTCTGGAAAGAAACGTACAAGGTTCTCAAATGATTTTGAGGAAGATCAAACTCCCCCCTTTTTTTTTTGCTAGTTGAAAGAGGAAAGGTTCCTTCTTGATATAAATCATGAATAATTTGAATAGATTTTTTTCTAAAGAAAAAAACCTCCTTTTTCTTTGGAAGCCATTGATAGCTTTGGGATTCAAGCAAAAAAGAATAAAAGAAGAAATAATAGTTTCTTGCTAGGCTAGAACGCGATAGGTATGCTGCCAAATTAGCGAGATTTTAATCTAATTATAACTGAGGAGTGCATATGTGATTTGCCTGCTTATGAGTGAGGAATGGGGGTCTGTCCCACATGTGGCAGAGGAGGGGCAGGTCCTCAGCCCTGCTAAGGCCCCTCGGGGCTGGGTTTGCAAGCGATGCATGATAACCCCAGCCTGACTGCCTGTTGAATGCTCTTCATGGTTCAACAACACAAACTACTGATACCTCATCCAACCCCGAGCCATCTGCATCTTCCAGATTAACTGCCATCAAATAACTGGTTAACTAGTTACCTGACTGCCCTAAAATAACTGCTACTGGACTGCCATAAAATAACTAATAACCAGTTATCAGGCATCACCCTCCTTCTATCGTCCCTTAGAGCTTGTTTAAAAATCCCATAGATTTTAAAAAGCAGTGACACCTAAATAAAAATTGATCAGCTCCAAGCAATTTCATCCTTCACAAGCCATTTTACATGATTGAAGGCTTCAGCTCCCAGTTCTCAGAGGCTTCTCCAGCTCTCAATCATGTGTGAATTTTCCTCTACTCTCTGTCAACAGCGAAACACAACAGTTCCTGTATCCACCAGGTAAAAGTCAGGCCAGCTGTTGCCTCTGATTCTTCATTTTTTTAAACTAATAACAAATACTCTCCCACACATAATGCAAATACAACACATACATGCAACAGCTGTTCTGCTTCGGAGTAGCAAAGCCCGTTACTCCAAGGTATTCTCAGGCAATGGAAAAGCAATGTTCTTGAGGCTGACAGATTTCTGAAATGATCTTTTATGTATGCTCGGTTTAACTGGTATTTTAGTAAAATGACTTTTTATGCCACCTGAGAAGGGAGTAGAAAGTAAATCAACAAGCTTTTTCCAAAATCTCAGAAATTCACCAGTAGGAAATTCACCAGTGCCAAGGTTGCCACTCCTGCCCATTACAAAACCAACCAATCCAAGCACCACTGCTATGACTGGGTGAGACTACAGCTGTTGCACAAGGTGTGCTTGCATCTATACTTTGCCCTCTGTGAGAGCAAGGAAGAAGAAAGAAGGTGATGGATAATGCATTTTAACCCTAACCATGCCATCCCCTGGTTATTTTTGCAGTACAAATGAGTTATGTAGGGATGAGCTGTAGTTGCATTTCATTCACCAATTCCACTCAGAGAGGCAGTTAAGTGCTCTTATTTTTCACAGTAAGAGAAAAGAAGTTGGATTCCCAGTTTATCTTAAAAAATGCGAACTGAAGTAAAATGCATGTGCAAGTAGCACATTTATTGCATCAAGGGAAATAAGGCATCAAGCCAGAACCCGATCTTGTTTGCTACTATGTAAATGATGAGTAAGTCTGCTAGGGTCAGCAGAGCAGCAGAGTCACATGAGTCACAGCACAGTGCTCTTTGGAAAGATTGCTCCATGGCTAAATATACCATTACAGTCACTTTAAGAAAAGCTCTGCGTCAACTTCTAATAAATGCTAGTGGTGACGCTGAGCTCTGAGCACTCATAAAGCCAAAAGAATAAACAGGAATTAACAAGTGGCCTTAAAAACATATCGAAGAGAATAGAAGTTTTGTCTGTGCAAGAACTGAAGAATCAGACCTTTGGCAGTGAAAATCATGACCTAATTTTTCCACCACGCACATTTAGCCATCTTTCAAGTGGGTCTGGGGAAAAAAAAGTAGAAAAGACCACTAAACTCAACAGACCAAGTTCGTACAAGTTACCACTCAGATCTGTGAAAACACAGTTTGTTTCGCTATATTTTTTACCAGGTTTGTCCCAGTAAATGATGACTTGCTCCTACCAGAGAAATGCAATAATGGATGTACCGTTGTCAGTGAATATGGACAGCCACACCAACAGAAGCCAATCCAACACCACATCCCTGTGATTAAGCAAAACTGTAATTCCAATGAATACTTTTTATATCTCCATCTGATACGCACACTGCTGAATCTGGAAAAATAACAGCTCAAGAAACCATAAAAGAAATGCCCTTTGATCTTTCTTTTTTTCAGTGGGGCCATAATTTAGTGCTATTACAACAGTAGTTTCAAGTAACCAAAATTGCTTATCAAATGTATGTTTGCATTCTCTACCAACAAAGTCCTGAATTAGGAGAGATTTCATAATTCCTTATGAATTGCTCTCCTATCCAGTCTTTCCACTGGAAGCCTGATTAAATGAGTATTATTTCTTCCTAAGTGGTTTTACAGGTCGTTTATCTTAGATTTATGAGTATCAACCCACTTTAGAAGGTATTAGATAGCTTTAACGTTTGACACGTATTCTCTAAATCATTTACAGTGCTCTCCATTTGCACTAGACGATTGGTAATCTTCTCAATATTAGGTTTTATTGACAATGCACCACACAGAGTCCTTATTATATGGTAATGATTTAAGATAGGTGCAGGATTGGGAACTAATAAATCCAAAAGCTCATTTTTGATTGTTGACACAGAGCTGAGGAATAATGTGCATCCATCTAAATCACTCTGTTTCTCAATACCACAACACACACACATTTAACCTGCTCAGAGCGCAATGCAGGGATGTGCAAACAGATCCCAATTCCTGCTTTGAGCCTGATGGATTCATGCTTAAAACTCTGTCTTTACTCAGAGAAACCCCCCAGGAGAAGTGAGGCTCCCCCATGGTGTGGAAGGAGCAGAGGCTCATCCCAGCTGTCCTGGCTCCTGCCCAGCTCCCCCAGCTCTTCACGGGCTGCTGCAGCTGCCCCAGCCCCAGCCCAGCTCTGTCACACCACGGTAAATATGCCCAGTGAGATCAAGAAGCATTTTGTCTGAGTAGGGAGTTAGTAAAACTGAGATCAAGGGCTTAAAAATCATCCTCATAATTTATATTTGGGAGACAGTATTGAAAGCTGACATATATAACAAAGACATACCTTCATGTAGCCCTATATAATAATAATAATTTCACAGAAATATTGGCATTTATAGTAACAGAATTCACTTGAATAATTGATTTCCCCACTTCAATAGAAGATCAGCCTCCATATCCATATTACTCACAGAAAATTAGAGAAGATAAAAAAATTAAAGTGAGAGCCTTTGGTTAGCAAATGAACATCTTTCCACTGAGTTCTACAGAATTAAAATCTCATCTGCAACCCTGTAATCCAAAGGTATGTCTTTGAAATGCAGTCAGGAGATCTGTATCAGTCCTGCTTTTGTAGTGTGTCACTGAAAATGGTTTCTGGGGCATCAGAGCTGCATGATCCAGCAATTTGTTAAGTTGAATGTGACATTTCAAGAAAAGGCTGGAATGATCTCAGAGCAAAACCAACACAAAAATCAGCATCCCTCTTTTATCCAGACAGATGCCTAGTAAGAAAACTCTAGTGAAAAATTTGGGCTAGTGGCAAAACTGCCCTGTGATGAGTGCATACCAGAACTGTGAATAGCAGGGAAGTGCAGCAAAGGGGTGTCTTCCTCTCACCTTGCTCTTTCAGAAAACACCCCAAAATCCTAACTCAGGCTAGAGGCCTCTCAGGCTCACTCAGCTGTTTACAAATGAGTCAGTAACAGAGGAAGTGGTGATACTAAACACTGAGCTCCAATCAATGTAAAGCACCTCATTTGAAGCAAAGCATTACCTTGTCTTACTTTGGTGAGAGCAGGCACAGATTCACTGGGAAAAATAAGGAGAAAAATAAACCAAACCAAAACCAATATCCTCCCAAATCAGGGCTCCCCAGGGCCATACACACCCATACATGCCCTCATCAAAAGGGAGCACATGCAGCCCCCACCCATTAGCAGTCAATTTTCTAGCACACTGTCAAACAGCATAATTATCACAAGTTTTGTTTTCCTTACCAGTGGAGCTAACTGCATTCTAAAATGTGCTATCTACATATTTTTAAGCTTGTTTCATTCACTCAGTACCTAAATCAGCAAAATTTAACAATCTTCAATATCTCCCTGCCACAAGTGAAATTTCTTTTACTACTGGAAAGGAGGGAGAAGGTCAAGAAGGCTCGGGAAAATTTGTTAGCATGATCTGCCATATGAATTTGGCAGAAATTGAGAACATTTCTTTGCAAAACAATCAAAAGGCAAAGTTTTACTCGTGGAGCTTTGTGGTAATTCATGACTTAAATGCTCTAAGGAAACTTGCTGCTCTGATTATTAGAATAGCAAACTATTTGCTGTCTGCCTGACAGACCAAAGATGGTAATTTTTCCTCCTTTTGTCAGTATCTTTCTGTTCAGGCAGGACCATGTGTGTGTCCCTTGACACACAGATGAAGACTGAATGATGCATCTCTGTTCAGGAGGATTAATTCAAGTTAGATATGGCCCAAAAAGAAGTGACAAACAGTAACAGGGCATAAATTCTGGCTGAGTCTTGTAGAGACTGACAGATGCTTTCTCTTACCTGGATCTCAGCTGCTCCTGCTGTGCACGAAGAAGTCAGTGTCTTCTTGGTTACCCACTCAACACACACAAGCCACCAATACAGCTGAGGATCTTGAAAGCCTCTGAGCTGAGGAAATTTGAGCCTTCAGTATCCACCGCAGGTGGGGCTCATCAACAACATGAAAATGACAGTATGGAACTTATTGCCATTGAATAGTACAGTGGGCAAGAGCACAGCTGAATTCAAAAAAGGACTAGACAAACTCACAGAGATGATGTCCTTTGATGATGTCCTTCAATTTCAATCAATGGGTGCATACTCTGGCTCCACAAGTTTCTAAAGCATCAATCCATGGAATCCCTTAGGATGCCCTGTTCCTATGCTCTTTGCTAAGCAACTCCCCTAGCCAATGCCAAAGGTAGCAGCCTGGGATACTTGGATCCTGCTCTGTCCAGATACATTTTTTATGCTACAATCAATGCAATCATAAAAATAGACAAGAAAATTGTCCTGGCTGAAATTTAAAAGATGTACGATTGAAATGTCAAGAAAATGTTGTATGAAAGACCTTCAGAAATGGCTGGAAAGATAGAAATGAAAACTTTGAGATATTAATGTAGACCAACCTCAGTGATCCTGACCACTGATGCCACCTTTGCAGTTACCAGAGGAACAGGCTCACCTAAAAAGGTGCTGAAAGCAACCTCCAGAAGTTCCCACCATGAATGACCATGCATATCAGCGTCCTGAAGTGATACAGCTCCACCAGCCTTTCTCCAGGAACACAGAAGTACCATGCTCATTTAGGAGAACAAAATTTTTGGACCATTCTTCCTCACAGCCTCCTGATGTCAAGGCCACAGGTCTTTTGTTCCTCCTATCCTACCTTGCTGGGGTGCTTGTAGCAACTCACCTTTTCTGTTCTTTGAGTCAGCTGCAGAAACATTCAAAATAAACACAACTCCCAGCAGGCCTAGCAATTCTGTGAGTAAAGAATTCTGCATGAACAAACCTCCCGTTCAGTGCACTCTCTGTTGAATCAACAACAGCACAGGCTTTAAAGTAGCACTACTAGGTTTAAAGCAGTCCACAATGTAAAATGTCAGGTTGTTTCTACCCTGGAAATATTTTACATTCTGTTCTTTCTGCAGCATTACTAATTCCATGTCCTGTTAAAGGCTCTGCATCTGAATGGGACTCTCAATTACGTGAGTCACTGCAATTATCCTTTGATTTGTTTTCTTTTTTTTTTTGGTACATGTGATCTGAATCTACAACTGCTGGAGCCCGAAGCTTGCTCTGCACACTCGAAGTGCCACAACAAAATGGGCTGAAATACTCATTCCAAACATTCAGTTTGGAGCTGCTCATGGCAAGCAGCACAGTGTTTTGTCACTGCTGGTCACTTCCTTGTGAAGGGTGGTGGGGAAGCAGAGGGGATTTCACCTTGAACACAGCCCTCCCTAGACTGCCAGCTGTCAGAACTTTGTGGTTCTCTTCTACACCCTTCTGGGTCAGCCCAGGGCCAAACCTGTGCTCCAGAGGCTTCTCAGGTAAGTACAGCACGCCCATCTGGATGAACATGTTTGAGTGGTCAGCTGGATCATGTGCTGAAGAGCCTGACTGAAACAGGCCAGTGCTGACTTTGCCCATGTTTTGTGGTCAGGTTGGCAGTGTAGGTTATTGAAGAAAATGTCTTATTCTCACTTGCGAAAAGCTGAATTTGAAGCCTACGCACAGTGGCTTTTCTGGGAAAACAATTTTTCTAGGAATGCCAGTTACAATTTTAGGAAGGAAATAGTGTGGCAATTTTGAAATTCAAATCAAAATTCAGTGCAAAAGAAGAAAAGGGTTGAGAAGAAAAGGCCATGACAAAATACTATAAAACAGGTAAAAAACTGTCTTCTCTTTTTGTCTCCTTACCCATCACTTTCAAGCCAGCTTCTTACTAGAAAAGCTGTTTTCCATCTTAATTTCCATCATGCTGTCAGTGTAATGCAGAAAAGCATCACAAAAAGCATGCCTGAAAATAGAGCTTTTTTTTTTTTTACCAGAGGGTAGTTACTAGTTGTGCACTGTCTTATTATAAAATGCTAGTAAAGACCAGGATTTTGCCATGAAGATGCTAAAAAGCATCAATATAATACTTTATATAGGAGAAACTATACTGTTTCATCTGTCCCTGGAATACCACCACTTCTCTGGCAGACAAGATAGAACACAACACCTTTTCCCTTCATTTCTACAAGATCTATCTGCTTTAAATTGAGAGCTCTGTAGGGTGGGAACCTGTGAGGAACTATGCTATGTATGTGCATTGTAAAGAACTCTGTTAGATCAAAGGTGTGGCAAAAAACCCCCAAAAAACTCGAAGAAAATAATACCAAAGCCTCAACTGTAGGTCCCAGGAATGATAGCATAATTATTTTTAGAGATGACTAGAGCAGTAACTCAACATGACATGAGACTGGAGAAACAGCAAGCCTGATTTAAACCAATGGGAAAGCCAGGAATACAGAATGGAGATTGTTCCTAATGCACCATATTGCATCTGAACATTTTGTTCCTACCCATCTATCCAAAGCATGACGTTTTGCATTTCATATTAGCATTCTGAAGACATTAAAGAATTCTTAAATTCAATGTTCAAATGCTGGGTCAGAACTCACACTCTGACTGCTTAGAGAGATGCTATGTCTACCTTTTACTCATCTTCCCTCCCTCAGGCTACTAACCATCCTCCTTCCCACTCCCAAAAAATCCCAGGGTCTATTCTTTATTGGTAGCATTATTTAGTTCAGCAGCAAGTTGGTTACAAATATGGTTTGTGGGATTTGGACTTCACTCTGGATTTCTGCACTACCTCAGCTGTTATGCATATGTACCAAGACTGACAGCTAACAAATCATCACAGTAATACTTGAGGTTCATATACTATTTCTCATCTTCAAAGCATTTTAAATTTTCCCAGAGATTCTACAAAATCTGGGAGAGGGAGAAAGAGCTATTGGCAAAAGTCTTTGTTTAGCATTGGTCTTAATATAAACCACAGTTAGTCCCTTTCTGCTTAGGCACTACAGCAGGAATGTTGCAGCCCTCAGGTCTGAAGTGCTAAACAATGCTCAATTGCCAATAACACATTTTCACTAAAAAGTATTTAAAATACTCTTTGTCATATGGACAGCTCTCTTCAAAAGTTCTGTTCTCACCTTTGAGTTCAAAACTAGGGAAATGGTGACATTAGCATAATGTCTTGGGAGATGGATTTATGTATCGAAATAAAAGACATTTTGATTTCAGAAAGTTTTGTTAACAAAAAAGTCGTATTTCATAGGAATAAAACAACAAAGAACATAACCAGGTATCAAAATACTTTTATTAGAAGTAAAACTAATAATGCTTCACTAATTTCTTCAGTGTTCAAAGCAGAACAGTCAGCTTTTAATAGCTGAAAGGAAGCCCTTACTAATTTGTTAGCCGGCACTGGAAACAGCAATCAAGAGAACTTGGAAGTGAATCATTACAGGCCTTACTTCTCCTTATCATGTACCAGGGCAAGAATTTTTCTGTGCATGACACCAAGTAAAATCTCTGTCCTCTTCAATCAGTGAACCACTGGTTTGCAGGAGCTCCATGCCCACACTGGACATGCACTCTGCAGAGCACACCCAGGCTCCTGGTGCCCAGGCACAGCTACTGGGTGTTGTCTTTAGCTGTGGGACCACTTCCTCCTGAGCACATGGGAATGACCCTTCTGGCTGCATGCTCAGGAGCAGCCCCTGAAGGTCAGGTAGCATCAAATTAGACCTTTTAGGAGAACTTCTACAAGCTATTTTCCTCTTTTGACTGACTGAGTCAGGCCTGTGAATTTTTTTCATTTACCACCATCAAAAAATGAAGATGAAATGAAACAAAATCTAACTTTTTATTTAGTGGTAAAGAAATAGGAAAATGCAATTAATGAAATACTCTATTTCTCATATATTCCACTAAACATACAATCCAATCCAACCTTTACGCTTCAAAGCATGACTTGTATTTCACATGCTTTCTAGGACACAGAGTTCTGTGACACAATAAATACAGGCTGCAAGTTTAAAACATAGATGTCCAACCGGTTCTTCCGAGGTCATTTATTTGGTTGAATTCCTTTTGAGCATGAAACATTTCTATAATGTCTGACAAAAAAAGGAAACATTCTCAGACGAAAGGATACATGCATTCAAGAAAAACTTCCACTGAAATCTAAAGGAACTCTTCTTACGAATACTGAAGCGCAAACTCTTCAGTTATGCAATTTTAATATGGTGGAAAGAGAAGTGTAAGCGATTAAATTTGTTTTAAAGCTTAGGAAGCAAATTAAAACAAAATAACATACATATTATTAATGAACAGCTACAGTGAAAGGTGTGTAATTACATGCTAATTAAATTCTTTCCTTATTATATCTGCAGTGCCTCAAAATGATGTTTTCTCTCTATGTATTCTCTTTGTAGCAACATTTCCTAAAAAAAACCATAGGTGTAAGGCAGAAACTGTTAAGTATTTCACAACTGTGAGAATGAAACTGCAGCTTTTTTTTTAAGTTAGAAATTGTATTCAGAAATAAACTGAACCTCTACATGTTTTAATTAGGTGTCCTTCTGTTTATAATCTTCAACCTAAGTCTAAACTAAACAACAACGCAGGCAGAACACCGTAAATTTGAGGGACTGGGATGAAGTACTTCTAGGTAAATGTTAACAGAACCATTTTCCTCTACACAGAAATAGTCTTGTTCAGGCAGCAAACTTTGTGTGTGCCATCCCCTACTGCCCAATTCCTGCAAAATCCAGCATCACCTTTCTTATCTGGCTATTTAGGACTTTTCAATTTTTCTGTTCTCCAAGTCTAAGCTTCTTCCTGCATTTGCAGCTTTTCATTTATGTCTGCCTGTAAAGAAAATCAGAAGAAAGAAGTGGTTATGATGGAGCTATCTTAGGCTGCACATTGTCTTGGTGGTTTTGACACAATGTAGGGCAGCAAGGCAGACATTATCCTTCACACCTTCCTGTTTTGCAGACAGAACGGTGTTCCAGTCTGTCCTTATGTGATAACACGTTATCACACTGCTGTGCACAATTCCGATGGATGGCATGGCTGCCATGAGCAGGAAGTGATCTGGGACAGCCACTCCTCACGTAACCTTGTCTTGGGAGATAGGCTAATTTGCCTGTATTCTCAGACAGCCTTTACCAATAGACATTAAATCAGAAAAACTGCTTTGGGATCTGGTTGTTGCCACTGTTTTCCTTTGCTGCAGATGTTTGTTCTCTGGTGTAATGTGTTTTATTGAAACAGTGCTGGATTTAAAAAGCATTACTGAAAATGAACAATAAAAAACCATATTTCTGTGATGCTGCTTGTCTGTCTTAATTACAAACACAATTATGAATATGTATCTCATTCTGAAAATCCAAACTGCTGTAGACACTGAGTTTTTAATTTGCAATGTAACATTTGTGGGGAAGGTACAGGGGTTGTGATGTATTCTAATGAAATCTTTGGCAGTGATAATCCATAGCAATCTCTGATTGTATGGCATTTGGAAATGTGGGATCACTGGAAAAAGGGCCACAAACACTGGTGTTTTATGGGTAACTTATGTATATTTTTCAGTATCAGCATTGATTACTGCAAAAATACAAGAGAAATGGAAGGAGTGCAATGACAGTATTTCTAAGAGTCATAAAGTTTTGTTCAAACTACTGGGACAGGCTCAAAGGTCTTTTACAGACTCTACATAAACTGTTCCAAAACTCAGAGTTACACTCTTAATGGAATTCAGGTAATTTTGATAAAGGAAATAGATTTGTCCCAGAAGCGCTTGAAATAACTTGACATTTTAGGAGCTTTGTGGCTTGCCAGTCCTAGAAATCCCTATTAGTGCTTTTCTCTAATCTATCAATGGACAAGCACAGCTGAAATGTTTTCAAAGTTCTCAGTAGCTCAGATTAGAATCAAAAGGCTGATATTTGTCTCTGAACTTTCTATCTTTGGAGATGGCCTTCACCATATTCAATCCAAGTATCAACAAATACGTTTTCATCCCTTTACATGATGTGTGTACTTGGTTGCTGGAACACTGATCCTCTAGGCTTTATCAACTCCCAGCCACACCAGATGCTTTTTCTTCTCCAATTTTTACATACCTCTTTGTATATAACCAGAGTTGCAAAAAGAAGAAAAAAATTAAGCATTTTTCTCTTATTTCTCATCTGTGCAGTTTTGTAAAGAAAAAAACTCTTACCACCGATATTAATGGCATCAAGGTCAAGTGAAAACCAGGAATTTACTCTTTTCTGTTGGTAGGGACAGGAGTAAGATAACACACGCCAGAGATTCCCTCCCATTTCTACGGACATCTTGAAATGGAATATGAACTCAAATAGGTAGATCTAATGGTGGCATCATTATTCTAATTCATATTCCCCACTGATGCATAGTCCAAGTAAAACAATTTACCAATACCACAGTATTTTCACATAATATTAGGTATTTATTAAATTGCTGCTTAGTCAATAGTGCCTAATGCTACCTGGTTGTTGCCAATAAGACCAAATTCCAGCAATTCCTCAGTGCAAATCTGTTCTAGCAGATTGGCTTTCAATCATTTCCTGTTAATTCCAGGGACAGTAGCTTCATTCTCTTCCATGAACATCACAGCAAGAAATCATGGATCCCTCAGAATCTGTAGACCACATACTAACAGCTGAACTCTTTCATTAAGGCAGCTCTTGTGTAGTCACACACCTACCAGACAAAGCCTAAAATCAGCATTAATGAGTAATTTCTTACACAAATTGAAGGACGTGTGACACAGATGCATCTAACAGTTTATATTAGGCACACATTGCATATACTCCAGCACAGCAGCTGGTCCTGAGCCCCTTAGAAGGAATTTTATCACTGACATCACTGAGAGCAGGATTTGGCCTGTGTTTTTGACACATAGTAAGGCTGAAGATATATGTTGTCATATTACTGATTATTTTTTATCTTATCATATGTAAGCTGACTAAACTAGGAGTTATTTATAGAGGCTAATTCACATTTTTACAACATATGGATGTGCTTTTTGCCAGCTTTAGCACAAATACAGTTTATATTCATTAAGACTGAGCTAGCTAATTAACCATAGACAGAATTAGTGAATAGCTTTCTAGTAATAGTACCTCAAGGTTGCCAATAATTTCATTTGGGATTTCACACACTGCAGACTTCTCATCTTCAGCAGCGACTCCAGCTACAGCATCTGCCTTAGAAAATGCTGCCTCTGGACAGGGCTCTTGCAGGTAATCCCCCTGGTCAGACCCCTAGCAACAACCAGCCACAGGAAACTCTGAGTTAGAACATCCTCCTGCCCTCTACAAGACCCAACAGCACCAGCACAAAGACAGGCAACAATATACAGAGCTGCTTGTGGGAAGTGCTGCCTTGACAGAGACCGCTGTGGCTGTCTCATACTGCCCAGGCCAGGCAGACACAGGGCAAGAGCCAACAGGGGCTCACTCAAGTAAGTGTCCTCTGTTGACTGATTAATGCAAGAAAAGTCATTTCATCCTAGAACATAGAACATATAGAACATAGCCATGTTCTAGAGAATAAATGTCATCAGTGACTGGGATCCAATGGAAATTCATATAAAAATAGCTTAAAGAAAAACCCCAAAAAATGAAAATGAACAAAACTATACCTGAGATTCTGTTGCTGAAGCTGAGGGGGAAACTGCAGGTTGGTCAAGTTCAATCTCATCCTGATAGTATTAAATAGAAAAAAACAAAAGAGAATAAAGTAATTTATGTTTAATTACTGCTCAGAGGTTTCTTGCAGATTTTTTAAAATGGAAATGAAATGGCTGGCAAACGACAAAAAACAATACCTTTTCTGTTACTATCCAGGTGCTCAGAATTGGAAAGCATTCTGAAAATGATTATAGATCAGCTTTAATTTCTAGTTGCATCTCAAGGGGCCTTCTTTACAATACTTGGAAAGAACAGATGATTTTCATAATTTCATAACACTACAGCTTCTTACTCATGTGGATAATTATGTTTAGAAAACACAGTGCTTAGGTAACATTCTGTCTTCCCAGTGCAAATTAGTCACTTCTGAATAGGGACATTGTTGCAGTTTGGAATTGCAGGGCAGTATCAAAGGAGTCAGTTGGAGTGAAGTTGCAGGGACACTAAATCAAGTAAGACCCTAAGGAAAATATTTTAATATGTAACTACAATTTAGGAGTTGCTAATGCTCTAAGTTTTGCTGCTTCATCTTGTTCCTCTGCTGTGATCAGGCGAACTTCACTGGTGTTCTGCTGGTGTGTGACCTGCAGCTCCAGGGATGCTCTGACGAGGGCACAAGGGCTTTTCCCCCTCGGAGCAGGTGGATGAAGCACCAAGTCCATGCTCAGATTCTCATGAGTGATGCAGAAGGCAGCCCCATGTCCCCTAAAGGCACAAGACTTTGTGTCCTACTTTGAAAAAATGGATGACAGAGAACATATGTGCCAAATAGGGCGAAAAAAGGCATTTGTGACCAAGCAAGGAGCAGGGTACAGCACTGAAATGGTGTGTTTGGGGCCTCTGCAGGGGAAGTGCCCATTGAGAACATGAGGCAGATGTTCCAGTTCTGAGTCAGCGATTACAAACAGGATTTTGCTTGGATGGTGTAAGTAAACGACACTAATTCACATCAGGATAATTGCAGCTCCCATAAATTAATTTCCTCATACTTTTGAAATTGTAGCTAGGCTGATATTTGGGTCATTTAGTTACTTGCTACAGTTAAACACGCTGAAAATATTAAAGGTTCTATACATCTGCAGAAGTGATAGCAACAACTGAAAATAAAAAGTTAGACCTAGACACTTCATTACAAGAAAAAATCTCTTTTGTAGTCCTAAAAGCTTTTCAGAACTTCTGTTTGGACTTTGTCACTACCTCCAAGGTTCCCTGTTAAGTGTGAGCTCAGTAATGTAGGTGGACAGTACTAGCCCATGCTTATAAGAACCTAAAAGGCTGACAGAAAGATTTGCAGATTATAACTGAGGAGAAAAACAGATTTACAGAAGCATTTTCCTCTATCACTTGTAATTCAGATTTGCAGCACTTTGTCAGTGCCTACATACTCACAAAAGAAATAGTCAGAAAGTTTGGGTTTTGTATCGAAATGAAAAATCGGACCCAAATTGTAGTTCTTTCAAAAATAAAGACACTTTGTTTTCAAATTCTACTTTTCAAAAAACTAGAGCTTTTTAAATTTAGCAACTATTTCCATCTTCTCTGATTTCTTACCTTATATTTTCTTACTAAAAATATTAGCTGAAGTGGATGAGAATTCAAAATTACTTTCTGCTTCCTTAAAATAGTATTTTTTGCTTAGTTAGTCACCTATTCACTCAAAATATATTTTTTAATTTAGATTAAATTTTTATTCCATTTTTTCTCTCCAGTTTAAATTTTAAAAAAAAGTGAAATAATATAAAATATAGACCAGGTTTTTAGAATTGATTCCAAGCCAATCAAATACATTTTTGTTGCATGGATAAGATTTTCAGAGGTTCTGTTTTTCTGAATATTTTTACTTCACTGCGTCTTTTTAGAGAGAACCATTCTTTACTCATCTGTTCCATGTCTAATAATAACCCTTGGATCATTAAGAAATAACTAAATTACAGCAGAACTAGTCTATTTAATGAGCCATAATAGTCCCAACATCCAGCCAAAAGTTTTGTTTTTTGAAGACTGAAGCTTCAATGTAGAACATAAAGCATTTTGTTTAGTTATAACAAGTTTATAAGCAGGACTACAGTTTACAGCCAAAATATAGTGACCTAAAAATGCCATTCTGCATTGCTCCTTCCTATACATTGTGTCCTTAACAAGTCCAGGGGAAAATTAGAAGGAATGAATTGTGGTGAGAGCCTGAAGCCAACAAACGTATTTAAATGAATCCTTCTGATGCAATACTTTCCTTTAAAAAATACAATTAAGTCTTTGTGTTTCCTTTGAACAAAACCTCATGTTTAATAGCACCAATGGCTCTGTAGTAAAATCTATTTAAAAACAGAGAAGGAGACACAGTAAGTTTTATACAGTTACAGTGACTTTAAAAAAATGTTGCTAGTTTCTGAAGTCTCAGTAAATTTATGGTGAATTACTTCCACTGACCTACATTAAAAACTTCATCCTCCTTTTTTTAATTCCTGAAGATTTGTCATTATGTGAGCATTATTCACTATGACAAAGATGTATTACTCAAAGTGTCCTCTTGAATCAATATAACTATTGAAATGTGAGAAACAGTTTGGCAAGATGATAATGCCTTAAAATTAATTGGCAATATTTTCCTGCACGTTGTGGTCCAGCGGGTCCACAGGAATTCAAACATAAAGACATTGTGAGGCAGTTGCACAAATGTAGCTGTCATATTAGTGTCAGCTGCTCTGAAGGAGACTGAAGGGGCAATTAGGTGCACTATTCTAACCAATTCCAAGGTGAGATGGGGTGCCAGGAGGTCACTTGGCCAGGACAAGTCAGCACAGCTTGACGTGGGACTGATGGGTCAGCACCACTTCCCCAGCCCAGTGGCACCAGCCCAGCTGAGAACTGCAGCTGGTGCAGACAGTGCTCTCAGAGAACAGCTCCGTGCCACAATCCTGCTCTGGAAATCTTTCTAGGGCAAGTGTGCATAAGGACAGGTTTGTGTAAAAAGCACTGTGTTGTTCTGCACATAAACTTACATACTTTCCTTGTTGTTGAGAGGTAGCAAATTGCCTTTTTACAAACGTAGGCAGAGAAAAGACAGTAAAATAGTACACAGGGAAATTGCTAAAAGAGAGTAATGGCAGGAAAGAAGATTGGTAAAGGGTTCTAATAGATGAGTTCCACAGATGTGGTAGTTATTATAAAATCAGCTTTGCATAACTTACCAATACACCATTACATTTTCCCCCAGATGTTATCTGTTACTTAAATTAATTTTGCTTAAGTTACTATTATTGCAGATTTTATCCACACTGTATTTTATTATCTAAAGTTTCTGTGGCACAAAACAAGTCCTGGCTGATAGCATTACTTTTAGTAATATATATAAGAGGTTTTGGTATTATAGAAATGGCTGCTGGGTATATCTTAATAGTCATAGCACAGAACGTCTGCTCTCAAAATATTATGTAGATTAAAACCAGCTATTTACTTACAGGCTAATTCAAGGCATTGAAAAGGCTTGCAGTATTTATGTATGTGGTATGAAGGGAAACAATCTACTCCAGGAATAAATAGCAGTTTGGAAATTAGCAAAGCTAAGGTCAAGGTCAGTTTGGCTTTACTAATGTACTTGCTGAAAACAAGAATTCAGAGTTTATGTTTACTTATTTCATAAATGAGAAAAAAGACTGAGGGGGTGACGCATTTACCTCTTTGATAGAAGGCTTTCATATCACAGAAGTACTTTAAAACTACCTTTACAGCTTGATATTACCTGAAACTCTTTTCCACACAGTCTTAACATAAATTCTCTGCAGCTAATCTTACCAAACACAGGAAAACAATTATTTTTAAGGATTGAAAAAAAGATCCCACATTCAACATGGACCATTTCTAAAGCCTTGTAACATCCTTCCAAGCCTTTCAATGGATATGGGTTTGATTTATACAAATGGCAGATGAATTTCAAAAAGGGAGTTCTTTGTGCATTATTCTCTATATTCATATCACCCATGTAGTTTGTACTAGTATGATATGGGACCTTATGCTACCAGAGGCCTGTACAGATTTCTCTCATATATATGTGAGATTTGCTATCAAACAAACTGTAATACAGGATTTACATTAGTTTGCTATTGATGCTAAGCATGCCTGGCCCCACACCTACAAATGTGCTGAATTTCAGCTGCTGGAATAAAAGGCAAACAAGAGACAGTTTGTTGGCTGCCTGTATTTCATGTGGTTGAATTTGAATGAATACCTAATGGACAGAGATGCACTGACTCAAACCAGCCTGCTTTTTTTTATCCCTCCCCTTTAACCTACCGGCGTATGCAAACACAACAAATCCACCCCTCCTGCCTGTGGAGGCATCGCCCACCAGTGTTCCCACATGAGGTTCCTGGGAGGCTGCTGATAGCTCTATATACACATCTGCCATCCTCTTTTGCAGCAATTTAACACATGAGGTCCAAAGGACTGAAGGATTTTACGAAGCACTCAAAAACTTAAACCAGCTATCTGATCTCTGTGGTGTGACTGAGGTGGCAGAGCTTCCTCCTGCACACCCTCGCTACACGCGTTTGTATTAATATTAAAAGTAGAATTAAGATCAATGAGGGCCTAAAACTCCGCCTCTGAAGGATATTCCCTGGTTGCTAATGATGCACATGGAAATTCTGTGTGTGTGTTCCCGGGCAGGAGTTTTCAAACCACTATTCCTAAAAGAGACAGAAGTTCAGTGAGTCAAAGGTAGGCTTTATGCTCTTTTTCCTGCATTTCAAAATCCAAGTCAGTATGTTCTAAAAGAGAGTTTTCCATGTTTCTGATACATGATGTGAATTGACTTTGTAGACAATACATTAGTAATTAATGTAGTCTAAAATAGCTATTTGAAGCAATTTGGTGCCTACACTCACAAAACAGGATCTCCTCCTCCCCCCAGGAAGCTGTAAATCAGTCAGTGACATCTGGCCTCAAGGACATCAGAGTCATCTGAAATGTAGTAATTTATATTAATGAACATCAATATTAATTTTTAAATAAAAAGAATTTGCTACTGCCATTATATTTACATAAGAAATATTATTTATAGCTTGTGTTCCTCCTTTCCTACATTTTGCCCATAAATTACTGTAAGGAAACACAATGTCACAGTTATAAATATTTTTCCTTGGAGTTAAAGCTTTTACATATCCTCTTACTGTTTTCAGTAACTATATGAGGACAACAACCAGGGTTTTCTTGCTACTCCAGGAACTGCTGCCAATTTTAATGCTTGACTGAGTAGAAAAGGGTCCTTCTACAAGAACAACCAAAGCCTTCCTCTCCAGAGATATCTTAATGCAGAGTGCCCTTAATACCTAGATTCTGTAAGAATCTATCTTAACATACCAGGCAAAAAAACCCCAGCAAAACCCCCTGATTTTACTAGGCTGCAGTTGTCTTCTACTGCTTTTACCAAGCTTCCAATTATTGCTGCCAATTTGCAGATTATTTAGAAAGAGAAAATGAAAGACATAAAAGAAAAATCCCCAGTTGGCTTTAATGCTGAGGACACATCACTAAATTATTCACCTTGGAATGGTCACTCTAAATTCACATTGTATTTAGCATTGCCAAATCTCCTAGAGTTACGGGATTACAAGAGAATCTCAGCTTTCATTTAAAAATAAAGTTAGCTGCTATGGTTGCAGAGGAAAGATTGAAAACATAAATCTCGAAAGCTCAAAAACTAGACTGTAAGCAGAAGGAACCAAACAATTATTTTTAAGCAACTCATGATTTTTTGGGGTATGTCTCATCATTTTAAATGCTCGAGGCTAATGTAACCCTTTAAAAAATACATACAGATTTTCAGGATTTATTTTGGTTTTTAGTTCTTGAAAGTGCAACTCTTGCATGTCTGGACTCTACAAAGTACCCGCCTTTCCACTTCAAGGACACCCATCGAACAAGTAAAGAGCAGCCAACTCCTATTCTGGCTGTACAGTCATAATCAACAGGGATCTAAAGTCATTTAAAAAACAAAGAAAACCCAAAAACCCACAAGCACCTTTCCCACAGGAACCACCTATCTAGAGCTACAAATGTTTCTAAAAAATGAAAGCCCTTTTTATTATTCATGTGATCACATCTGAAAACCATAAAAGTAAGTTCTGTTGAACCCAATGAACAACAGGCACTCTAACATTCTGGTGGCATCCACCTTTATCAGGTTGGAGCTTTACACCTCCTTGTTGTGCATCTCTTCTCTCACATTATTTAACCAGTAAAGAGTCAATATGAATGCTAAAAACCTTATGATAAAATGTGAAACAACACTTGGCCAGGTGCATCTTAGTACCTCTTTCTGGAACCAGGTTTCAAATATTTTATAAATACTTGCTGCAATTCCATACTCTCAGAAAACCAATTTGCACATGAGCATGTGCCTTTGGCAATAAAATGGCCTATAAGAATTAAATTGCTTAGGGGGCTGGTATTCATCACACCTGCTTTAGGGGCTCTGTCAACTCCCTAAACGCCTCCCTGCAGGAAGTGCAAAGACAATTGCCTCTCTTGAGAGACAGCCAGAGCAACAAAAATGAAGTAAGAACCTAAAAATTCCTCAGTGTACCAGCCCTGGACTGCAGCTAGCACAGCCTGCTCCCTCACCATTTCCCAAGGGCCCTAGGAAAGCTGGCTTCCTCACTCAGAGTCCCTGGTTTGCATGGTGCTGAGAAATATGAAATATTCTGGTTTTTATTCAAATGGTCACTGTAGGAACTCAGAGATGATTACCAGCACCACATGTTCCTGCATCCCTGAGTGTGTAAGGGAAGAGTCAGACAGCTGTTGGCACTATCCTGGACTTTTTTCCCAGGTGTTATATCCAAGATGCAGCAATATCTCACCAACTCTTACTGTTCCACAGGGCTTTAGGTCAGCCCTAAGACTTCCAAAAAACGCCTGCTAATGTAGACCTAACTGTTTCTAGCACGTGTGACTCTCCAGTGTGTCTCATGCTCTGCACACACCAGAGCAGTCTGTGTGCCCCTGGAGCTGAGCCCCATCAGATTTCTATTAGTTCAGCAAGCACAGACCTCAGGCTTTACCTAAACAAGAGTGCCATGTACAGGAAAAAAAGGCACCAAGATTCCAAAAACCTAGGAAAACTTAATCCCCCCACCTTTCAGAAAAAAAAGGGTTTGAGAAGAGCCTGGGGGCTCCTGCGGAGAAAGTCTCACAGCAGAAAAATAACATTTTGCTGTTAATACAGTAAAGTGCAGTCACTGCCTGATGACGGAAAGAGGTCCTACCTCCTGCCTTTGTCTGCCACTGCTCTTGGACAGCTTTCCCCTCCTATCCACTTCCTCTGAAATCAGCATTTTTTCCACACAAGACTGGTCATGGACAAGCCCCTCACACAACTGCCCTGTGCTCTGCACATTCTCTCAGCACCAAATGCCAGATGAACAAGCTCTCTCCAAACTCCTCTCAGTCATTAGGTGCATTAGATGTGGATAGGCTTGTCTGTATTGATTCACCCCCAGCTGATGCTACAGAAAATAGCTGCACTAACACTTAAAAAGGTTACATTAAAAAAAAACCCCAAACCAACACAACCTAAGGAATATTGATCCAGAGCTAAGAGGGGTAAAAAAACTGCTCACACAATTTAAAAAATACAATATAGATTTTTTTTCTTTAAAAAATGCCACATTAGAAAACTTTCCACAATATATGGCCACGTAAAAATGGGGAGCTTGTGTTCTTTGTTATTAGACCTAAAACATAAGGACTTTGCCTGAGTGTGTAAGTTGCTGTTAAAACAACAATTTGTCCTGTGGACTGTAAATTCAATTACTGTTTTTATTGGAATCACATTTTGCTTTGGAAACAATCACGCAGAAAAACAACCAGTAACTTAGACATCTTAAAAACATCTCAGAACAGGCATGGCTCTGAGAACAGATCAGTTATGGTAATTCTTCCACTGTGAACTGCAAGGTTTTTTTAAATCCATTTCCATATTTTTAATTAACACCTAGTTAAAAAAAATCTTACTGTAGGTCATTTTAATCACAAATGGGAAAAAAATTTGTTTTATCAGAAAATTGATTCAACGCTATTTTAGGGACCTATTTTTCATGTTTTTATCATAAAAATTAAGCCATTAGCATACATTTCCCAATTTGGGAATGCAGAAGCAAGCCAGTTCTTCTCTGAAATTTCAGAGTTACAGTTTTCAGTCACCTCTCTATGTGAAACTAGTCTATTTTAACACCAGAATATTTGATCAGCATACACAACCCCCCCCACCTCCCCCCGCGTAAGTCTATGATATCAGTACTTCTTTACAACTCCATTTCTATATGACTTGAATCTGCAGGGCTCTAACTACAGCCTGTCAGTCAAAAGAAACTATCCCTTCCTTACATAACACTTGGATTTCGTGTCCCATTGTAAAGAGGCTCTTCTCATTACGTAAGTGTTCATAAATCTATTTATGCTGCAACCCAGCTTGACTGCCCGTGTTTGTTTGAACTCTCCCTTATAATCTTGTCATTCACGATAGATAAAAACGCAGCTGTGGGTAGGGGCAGGACTGGTCTGGTGAATGCAGGAGTTAAACAAAGCCTTGCCTCAGCACAGCTTGGTTAGGTGGGTGATTTGAAATCTAGTAAAGCTTCCCCTTGGTAAACTGCCAAAGCCAACCACACCTTGGATGATGTGAAGTTGTTTTTGAGAAGGTAACATCTCCTTACAGATTACCTCCTCCCACTTTGACTTGGAAGGTTTCTGAGAACAGTCATTTCCATTTCTGTTGGGGCATGAAATGGTTTATGCTGAAAAAGAGCGTAAATCTCATTCTGCTTTGACTTGTTAGGAAGCTCATGACAAATCATATAATCCAATGTGGATTTTTAGAATTTGTTTAAACAATGCATGAGAAGAAACAAATATTTCTACTGAATAATTTCTCTCCAATTAAAAAACAAACAAACAACAGTCGCTTAACTCCTTATCCCTTATAAACTCTGTTATAAACGACATATTCTAGAAAATTACCACACACACAAGTAGCAGAACCAACACAAATCCAACATTTGTTCAAAGATTTCCACAATTGTACAGAATTCTATCACAATTCAGGACAGAGAACAAACAGGTCCAACTCTGGAGTGCAAATCTTGAGTCAGCCATAGAATAAGTGAAGCTAAAGGGTACTGCACTGAGTTGTACACTGCAACTTTCCTCTCCTCCCCTTGTGCTTTGTCTTTCCGAGAAACTCTGTTCTACAAAAATAGGCAAAGAACATGTGATCACAAAGTTTGCACGCAATTTGCCTGATGAGATAAAGACAATGTGTCAGCTTTTGACGGGAAAAAATGAAGCAATGATGCCAAAGGGTTTTATTTATTCCTTTCAGCAGCACGTTTTCCTTGGCAGCTTTCCTAAATAGCAATGTCATAAATACCTAGAGGGAGCAAGCACCCAATGGCAGCATCTTCTCTTGAGAATGCAGAGCCATACCCAGAAATACGCTATCGCCTACTCTGAAGTTGATGTCTTTTGATCTAACCCTAAGAAGAAAGCACTCAGCAGGAACATCCAATGTGTCTGGATTGCCAAGCAGAAGTGAAGGAGAAGATAGGAAAATCACTAATGGCTGGGAAACCTGGCTGGCAACAGAGAGAGAGCTGGGCTGGATGAGGACACAGGACTTCATCTGGTGCTGTGGAAGAAAAGAGCAAGAGCAATGGGAATCAGCAACCACATCTCATGGGCAGAAGAGAGGCAGTAAGGCTGAGCATAACCTGGAGATCAGATCAAAGATCACACTCTGAAGACTCCTGGAGGTGGGCCCTATTCCCTTCCTTACCTGCATCAAGCTTTTTCCCTCCAGTAGTCCCTGGCTCTGTTTATACAAAATGCCACATATCCTATGTCCTCCTATCATGTGATTCTCCATTTTGGTTTTACAAATTGGCAGAATGTGAAGGAATTCTCACTACTATCACTAAGTTTGTGCTTTCATGTTGGCCAGAAATATTGACCTATGCACTGAAACACAGTTAATACACACACACATATATATGCAACTGCTAATTGTTTTTCTGAGCCTGGAAGGACTGAAAATTAAAATTAAAAAAAAAGGTTTTTAAAGAAGGAGTCAATACCAAGAGCTGAAAACAAAATTGACTCAACTAGAGACCCTAAAGAGAAAAGACCTTACCAAGTATAATAGACAAATTTTCAGTAAAGTCCCTCTGCATGAAGTATCTTCACATTTATAGGACTGACTGGTTTAAGAGCTCTTTGCAGGTGTCCATTGTATCATGTATACACCCTAATAAATCATACTGGATGCACAGCTTCATGTGGAAGAAACAGAGCTGATAGGGGGTACCTTTGAAAAACCTGGCCCCAGAACCAGAGACAGGTTATTTTTCCATGACAACAAGTAATAGATATATTTCTCTCTCCATGGTAAATTAGTCTCAAAGCAACACTCTCCATCAGAAAAAGACCTTAAGGCACTCTTACAATACAAGTGAAAGCCAATTTGAGCACTTAAACTGGATTTTTAACAGACCTAAATTTATTAAAATCATGAACTTTAAATAATTGTATTTCAACCAGTGTTTTACTAGTTCTCTCCCTACCTTCTCTGATTTTAATTTTCTCACTTGTCAGCATGTCTTGGCAGTAAGAACAAGAAAGACCTCAAACCTTTGCTGATTGCTTTCCATGCAATCTGATTTCTATAAATTAGAAGTCGCTGATGGGAAAGCAGACAGCAGTACCCTTTGATCAAGATACACATCTTGATCTCTTTTATCATTTTTTAAAAAAACAATAATATTACAACAAAAAAAAAATCATCATACAAGCTTTTCGATCAAAGTGTGTCACTGTCTGCTTCCCAGTCAACATACTGCCAGTAAATTGGCAAGGTGCCCGGAATGCGCAGGCAGCAGCTGGTGGGTTTGATTACCATCTGTATAGCCACTAATGTATAAAATATTGTGTCTCCATCTAGTGGGCATCTGCAGTTTACAGGAAATTTGAAAATGGGTTGGAGCCGACTTCCATGGGTGGCAGAAGGAGCTTTGCTCAACTCCCCACCAGCAGAACTGGGCTCTCTGAAACAAGGAAGGCTTTGGAGCCTAGCCCAGGTTTCATCCCTGTGCTGGCACCTGTCCTCAAAATAATGTTTTGTGCAGAGGAATTCATAGAACAAGTTATTTCTGTTCTCACAAGAAACCACCTCTTTCCAGTGCTCCGCAGCATCCTGGAAGTCTTGGTGGCCAAAATTTGAAAATGTAAAAGAGGTAACAGGAAAAGGAAGGTGAGAGCAAGGATACCATTAATGACTAGAACTCCTGAAGTTAACAACAAGGAATGAGATGAATATGCTATGACAATGCCTTCCCTTGTATTAAAATATTATAAAGTGCTCCCCCCCCCAACTACTTAATGGCAGGACATGCAAAATGCCTGTTAACTCTCTCATATGGTTTCTGAAAACATCCTTGACTGAAGAGCAACAGGGGTAACACAACATACACAATCCTGTTTATCAGGAGGGAAACAGTCCGTGGGACACAGATTTTAGAATCCATGTGGCCACCCAAAGGAGAAACTGGGGCACGAGCCAGGACTACGACAGCTCTCACAACTTTCACAGGACTAGAACAAATAGTTAATAAAGATGAATTCTACTCCACTCATTACACCACACTCCTTTTCATCGATTACCATCCTTTTTGACAACTACTCCACTAGCAATGTACTGACTGGGCATATTTTATGCACAGCCATCTACAGTGGAAACTGTGTTCTAATGAAGAATATCAGTACAGCAAAACGAAATAAAAACCAGCGAGATCATACTATTGATTTTCTCCATCCACACAGACCAGACCTAAATTCCCTTAGCTTGAGAAATCTGTTAACTCTCCAATATAGCACGATTACATTTCTTTTAATGACTTCTCTGGATGCACAATAGATCCTAAAACAACTCCTCTTTTTTTTTTTTTTCCTGAATATCTTTTAATAAAGTTGTTCTAGATGTGTTTTGATTTGACATCTAAACTGGTTACAGTAAAGCATTTTTTATTTTTATCATATATTCCATTACATTAGAGGTAAGTTTATTACTCTATAAATAATTCATTCAAAGGAGCTTCAGTTTAACAGCACCTGACAGACACAGACACTTAAGGTAGCATGCTGGCAAATATCAGCTTTAAATCAGAAGCTGATCTGTCTTCACATAACAAAATGGCAACTTCTCAGAATAAAGCATCAGCTTTAAGAAATTTAGGTGTGAGCACATAAAAATGAAGTGAGTACGTGCCAATGAATTTTGTACTACTTTATTATATTGCTTTTTAGTGCAGGAAGGGGATGAGATTTGTTTCAGTCTAATCTAATACCCTTTATTTCAACAGAAACTAGCAGAATTAGAAATGACTGTAGTTCCGTCAACAATTTGCTGTGATAGAAGCATTATTTTTCAGGTCAGCACTCTCCATTTCTGATTGCTCAATGGGAGTGCCACAATGGCTAAAAAAAGAAGGCACTGAAACTTCAGGAAATAGAAACTGCTGACTACCTGGTGAAGGAATAATGATTTATTATATATGAATAGGGGCAAAAATTGGATAGCAGGCTGTACTCAAAAAAGCCTTAATTCACAGATCTGACATCAGAAAGTCATAATCCATCGATCTAGCATCAGAATGATGGATTATGACTTTTTGAGAACATGTAGACACGTCAGCTTCATGAGCATTCCGGGAATCGTAGTCCAAATTGTTTTACAGAGGTAATTTGAACAATTTCAGTTTCTTCCAATAAAGCTGATGCACTAGTATTTTGAATCATAAAAGTTCTGTTGTTTTTCTTTTAAACCCTAAAAATGCTCCAATTAAATATCACAGGTTACCGTAACTTGTGATTGAAGAATTCTTTTTTTTTTTTTTACCTCAAGTTGTGTAATTTTCTAACCGAGATGACAACAAGTTTAAAACCTAATTGCTTTTCATGTCAAGAAAGTTTTCTATTCAAGTTTGGAGGCAAAATAAACAAGGTGCAAAGTGAGGGATTAATTATCTTGTTTTCTTTCAGGAAAGAACTGACATATCCTATGCATGTTTCTCCCCCTGGGCTACTTTAAAAAAAAGTTATGTGGATTTAGATAGACTACTTTATGAAAATAAATAATATTCTTGCAATGCTTGAATACCTAGAGGTTGAAATGTATTTTTTATACAGAAGCTTTTGACATTTCAAATTTTAAAAAAGACAGTTGGAACTTCACTTTCCTAATTAAAAAAAAAAATGGGCTAAGGTTATTGCATCACAAAAACTCCAGAAAGTATTGCATTGAATATCGCATACTTAGGTAAAAGTAAACCACAATTTATTCATAAAATTCCATTGCAAAATCTTCCACTGGTTTTTCCCCATTACAATTAAGTGAAACCACCTATCAATTAACAACTGCTATATTAGACTAATTCAGCGGTTCAGATGGGTAGGAGCTCTTCCAAAAATGCTTTCTGCTTCAGTGAAGTGTTGAGAATAAAAAGAAAATCTCACATTAAATGTAAAATATTACTAAGTATTTTCAATGTATACTCATATTAAAACTATAAAAAACCTGTGACTAAAACCTCTTCCAAAGATGTAAAAACTTCATGTTACACAAGTAACAAGGGGCTAAAGGGCAAAATAAATAAACCAAACCAAGCCAGGGTTGCATATCCCTGTATTTTTTTTCCTGAGGTTGAGTTTCTCCTTCTCTGGTTTTTCTCACCTTATTTTTCTTCTTACTCATAAAATGTTCTAAAGGGTTATTAATAAAGGAGCTACTTAGTTTTTTGTTTGATTTTTTTAGACACTTTTGTTTGAATTTTTTTCCTCCCTTTTGTCTGTGTTGCTGAATAAAGATACCACAGAGAAGTCATAGGGCTCTTTTATAATGGATGAAATAATTTCTTTCACTAAGCCCCATGTATACATTAATAAAGACATCCTGGGTCCAGTCTCAGCCCAGATTTAAAAGCAAACAATGACAACAACAAGACCAAAGGAAGGGAAAAAGCTGCAGGAAAAAAAAAAGCACTTTTGAGAGCAGACAGAAGTAATTTACTTCATTTTGATAGCTAAATATGAAATGGCTAATAAAAAAATCACAGCTATGTTCCACAAACTCCTTCCTCTAAACACACCTAATGTTCATAAAGGTCTCACATAAAGGAATCACATCACTGAAAAGCAACTACTTCTTTAAATGAGCCTTAAGCAACAATCACACTGCACAACTGATCAAAAGAGAGAGCACCTCATGCGATTAACTTTTCCAGGGAATTACCACTGGCAGGCTGTAATTACTCACTTGGAAGGCAGTCATGAGTACACCATGGCCAACTGTTCTTTGCCTGTGATTTATACGCCTGAGGTAATGACCAGTGGCCAGGATATCAGTGTGGCAGCTCCTTTCAAAGAGCCTGTTGTACAGCACCAAACCAGGTTCACTATTACTTCATCACCAAACCATCTTCTACCTGCATTTTCCTTGGATCCTTTTCCACCTAAGTATATACCCAGCTCAAATCAATTAAGCTTATACCATCAAATCAGAACAAGTAGGGTGGCTACAACCTTTCCAGACTGAGGAAAGACTACAGCCCTTAGGACTGCATGCAGGGGGAGACAGAAGTACATTAGGTATCTCCAGATTCCTCCTCTTTTTTGGACCTGTGCATTAGTCCTACCCCTTTTCTTGTTATTGAACTGGTTGTTTCCTTTTCTTGTCTCCACTGACACCACTGACTCATTCAATGTACGTTATGAAGCAGCAGTCAGATGTTAACTTTCTGTCTTTAATGATGTGTGTTTGAACCAATGACCTTGAAGTGCAAGGCTGTGTAGATCTTTACCATTCCCTCGATAACCAGGTCTTTATTCATCAAGTTTATAAGCAAAACCTGTGTGCAAAAGGAATGCTTACTCACAATTACTATAATGGTCATTCTGCTGGGGCTGTATATTGCACTGAAAGAATATGAGTCATAAAGTGCATGGGTTAGTAAGATTTAAATCAAGCAAATGTTTAGTATTAAGCTATTTCACCTTTTTCCAAAGTTCGGTAAATTTATTACAAAGCATTGAAATTGCACTTCAAGCCCTAAGGCTTGCAGTGTTGGAGCTTGCCTGATTTATATAATTAAAAGAATAGCATAACTCATAATTTATTAAATAATTAAATATATGCAGACTTATTGTTTACTTCCAACCGCATGATTCTAGCTAAAAATTTGCTCTGCTTCATAGCTGACAAGTTGCTAGAGCACATTGCCTTTTTCCTGCTGTGCTTATGATTAAAAAAGCAGAGGTTAAACACAGCAATGAAAAAAAAGGGGGAATTCTATTTTTGGTCACAGTGGTGCTTAGTTCTTTCCTCTCTTTTTTACAATAAGCAAGTGCTGCTGAAGAGGTGAAAAGTCATATGGTAGGAGGACATTGAGTTTGAGAAGGGTAGGAAAATGCTTCCTTGGAAAGAACTGTCCTCCCTTCCACAGTCACTACATATCTGGTATTGCATTTTTCTACCTTAGCCAAGACCCAGCTTGCAGGAAAAGCCAAGCTATATCCATTAGATTACTGGACATACATAGCTTGTAAGACCTGATCCAGAGGATTGCTCAACAAGGCCAAAGCTGACAATTTTATGTCGCATAAAAATCCTGCCTTACACAATGCTTGTGAGCCACTCACACCTGCATGGCCACAGAGAGCTCCCAGAGGTCACAGAGACAGGTTTTATGGGATGGAAATCTTATTTTCTTGGTTCTGAAACCACAGAAAAAAATGCCTACTTTTTCTGCAAAAGTTGCCTGCTTATCTTCATTTTCTCCTGCAACAATTCTGCATTCTCCTTCAGCCACTGCACTGATCAGCAGCCCCTCCCAACACATGAAGTGGAAAGCCAACGACAAAATTAAAACAAGTTGGCAAATGTACCTATATATACATATTTCATGTTAGCACAGTTATACTTTAGAAATTATGGCAACAGCAATAGAATTCTGCTGCTGTGATCATGGATAATCAAAGCAACTGAAAAAAAAGCCAGTGCTGAAATATTTTCAAAGGTATGAAAGTCTTTACTGTTGTGTAATTTAAATTTACTTGCCATCACTTGAAATTTCCTTTCGTCCGTGTGATTAGAATTTAAATGCTCTCAAAGTACATTAACAAATATAATTCCTGCTATATTGCAGAAATACTGCAGCAACCTCCTCTTAATGCTGAAAACTAACTAGGCTCCTTAATTTGCTACAGAAAATACAAAGCACAATTAGTTAAAATGTTTTCAAATGAAGTCTTACTTGGAAATGACCCACAAGATGAATCAATACAGCACTTTCTACTCTACTTATACATACACACATACACTCACAAATCACAAAGCTGTAGAAGTGTTTTCTACAACAGCAAATATGGGATGTTTATATTTTAGAGAGAGTATTTTTAATGTAACAGTTTTCAGTTTGAGGCCAAATTTTGCCGACATTACACACCTTGGTAATGTAGTGTTTATTTTTGATACAATTCTAGCCGCTCCCCTGAAATTACTTGGGGCACAGTGGATTGAGGAAACATGAAATGAACAGTAAATCTTAGCTGCTCACTCAAAATTTATACCTGACAACAGTAACAGAAGAACAGACATTACAAGCCTTCTCATGCATTACTGCATGACAAATTTGTCTAAAAGTCACCATCCCAATTCTTTAATTTTCAAATTCAAGATGTTTCTGATGAATAGAAATTACTGTTCCCTGAAGACAGAGTTCCAGAGCACATTAGTGTCAAACTGAAGATTTTATGCAGCTGAGTAAATTGGGTCTTAATTGGAAAGTAGTTGACAGAGTCAACCTGAATGCCAGGTAAAAATGAAGCTGCAATGCCCTGCTGAAACACCACTATTTATTGTAGCATTGGTCACGTTTTGTGTACTCTTCATGAGCGGCTTTAATTTTTCCCCACCACACTGATCTTATCAGATTTGACATGCTGAATCCTGTAAGTGGCACGAATCTATAAAAATGACCTTTTACACAACTGAATTCCACAGAGCAGGGTTTAATTTGTTAAGTCATGCTACCTTTTCTTTACTCTTTGTCCATTCTTCTCCAATTGATTTGGTGGAAGGAGAAAATGAAAACAAAAAAAATCAAATTCTATATGTTTATATAAGTTAGAGTTATTGGTACCTATCTGATTAAGCAATTTATTTTGCTACTAAAATTGCTAGTATGTCAACAGAAAAATGTTAAGGAAGAAAGTAGATTTGTCTTTTTAATTGTATTGGTTCACTACAAAATGAAACAAACCCGACTCACGTTAAGGTCTGCAAAGCCCTAAATATATTAAAATGGCAATCAAACTCTGAAAAACTTTACGGCTTAATTCCCAATTCCCAGAGCAACCCAGTGCCCTGTGTAATACACCATGTCCTGTTGACCATTTAATGTATAACCTTTAAACTTTCCCATTGCCTAAATAAGCTTCCTTACCACAGACTTCAACATTTTATTCTAATGCATATGGATTGCTGCTTATTAGTTTGTGTAATGTTCCCACTACCATGAAAGAAAGAAAAAAACCCAGCAATCCAGGAGACAAATTCTCATTTTATCTTACACTTATCAAATATTAAGATTCTCCTAGTCTGTCAGATATCTAAGCTTATCTAATGTCTATCATTTGTATCCAAAATTAATAAAGTCTGTCCATGCTGTAGGATTTTTCAGTTGCTCTAATTCTGATTATGCACAATAATTTGTAATTTAAATTCATAAAGATGTGCCAATGTAGCAATGTATTTATATCGTCAGTTTTAAAGGTTTGGCCTTTTTGACTCTGATATCAAAACTCTCTTCTTTCTGCTCACTATAAAGTTCCAGTAATGCTTGGGCTGACCAATTACTGCTAGTAATTTGATTATGTGCCTTCTTTCTTTTATTATTTACCCATTTAACTGAGGATTGATCAGAACAAAGAGACAATTAAATATACTGCAATAAAACCAGTATGAATAACAAGAGTAGGAACTGAAGACAAACTAGCAGCAGTTCAGAAACACAGAGATAAGACAGAAATCCTATCTTTAACTGCTCCTATTGTGTTTGGCCGTGTCAGGGTTGCAAAGAAAAGGATATTAATTTTACATTCAGTAATTCAGAGAGCTGTATTTGCAAGCAAGGAGGAGGGACAAAAGATAAAATCTGTGTCACGGCAAAATAAGTAATGTTTGGCTCCTTACTTCCACCTTGACATTTCTTGATTTCTCAAACAAAACATGAATATTAAAAAGTAATTAATAGTTCAGTGCACAGCTCCATGCATGCAGTATCAACAGACTCAAGGGGTCATTCTCAAAATAGACAGAAACATAATGACATTTTTAGAAATTCCATCGGAGGGTACCACAGTGGACCAACAGTAGGATTATTTTAAAACATAAATGAGAAAAAAAAAGCCTCACAAAAAAAAAAACACCTCCCCCTCCTGCCCCCCTGAAAAGTCAGCAACCTGACTCTAGCCCTCACTTTCTTTTAATCTAGATCTGCCATGACAACAGTAACACTAAAAACTGAAAATAGTCTATTGTAAAAGTTTTCAATTCTTCATTAGAAATATGACCAATACAAGTAATTTAACATTTCTCCAAATGGTAGTCTTCAACTACATCCTAATTCCTGAGGAATACAAAAAGCTGGCACAATATCTTCCTTAGAACAAAAGAAAATCATTAAAATCCTAAATGTGTAACAGACAGAGACAAAAATGATAAATGGGCACCATGAATACAAAATGAATGCTAAGAAAAACGCAGAGAGAATGTAAAGCAGATATTCGAAGTAGAATAATCTCTAAGGAACATCCCTAGCACTCCTCCATTGTATTACATAAGAGTACCATATGCATTGGTTGCAATGTATTGCAATCTTTTCACAAGACACAACAGCCAGTAAATCTAGAGACAGACCTGAATTCCAACCTGTTAATGCCTGAAACTTGTCCATAGCCTTGATCAACGCAAAATTCTAGACTTTTCAGGCACAGGATGTTCTCACAACTCTGAGACCATATTTGGAGGGCCTTCCTATAAATGAAGCACGCAACATTCATCTTTATCACTTACAATCTATGCCATTTCCTTAGATTGTGTTCACAAGCCAAATTGGATATGCACAGTCAAAATAAATGACAGTGCAAGTGAGCAGGAGATATTTTTCCTTGCCTAGTGTCATTTGAATAGAACAGAAACAACACATCAAGCACAGGAATTCTGATACTAAGAAAATAGTCATACGTGTATTAGCATGTAATTCACACAGAATGTCCTGTTCTGTGGGAGTAGTAACAATATTTTCTGCAATATGTATTTACAATATTGTTGGATTCTTGTAGAACCAACCAAAAAGGTCAGAAGGACCACTTGTAAAAGCAGAGAGCAGAAAGTTGAGGTATTCCAGCCAAAAACATCTATATTTGTTTGGGTTTTATCCTGGACACAGCACCATCTGCTGTGTAACTCTGCAGAATCTACATGGGCTCTGACATAGGCTTTGCAGTCAGAGGACAAAATATGAGGATGAAATCACCCAAAATAAAAAAAAAAAGGTGAACACTCACCACATAAGTATCTTAAGGTCAGCCAAAGAGTCTGCCCACTCTAACAAGTAGGAAAAAGCAAACATTAAGTATAAACAATTAAGTATTTCTTCTCTTTGCTTTAAGTTGGCCAAGAGAAGATTCAGGATTTTCAACAGTGCACGTGGAAAGCCAAACCAAAAAGTACTTTAGATAATAGTCTTAACTATGAAGAACACCAAAAGGTTCCAGCTGCTGTGTTTTCAAGCCTGCCCTGAGGAGATACAGTATAGTCTACCTATCCAATGTTTTCTGAGTGCTTGAAACACATAATGAAGTCTCATCTTCCACAGAAATGCAGTGGATTTGTGGGAGACTCAGGCAGCACAAAGTTACTAAGACTGATGGAAGTGACAGATGGGAGCCTATTTCCCAAACCAGAAGAGGCCCAGTGGGCTGGAGCTAGTGGGAGCTGGCCATCAGCCCACACTGAAGAAGGGATTGGAAGAACAGAATTTCCACCCTGCTCTGTCGCTAGCAATCTGCAAATGACTCCTGCCTCAGGATCAAATGGTGAAGGAAACTGTGCAGACAGGAGAGAAAGAGGCCAGAACCAAATACCTGCGCTGTCACATCTGGGCTACCTCAGCCTGATCTCTTTGGGTGCTCACCAGGTGCAGGGGAAGGAGGGCATGGAGAGCATACTACACGCAAGTAGTGGCCTTCCTTTCGGTACCATTTGGCAGTTTATTCCCATATTTCTGCTGCTTTACAATATTGTTGCAGTATTTAGACTCTTGTGAAAGAATCAAACATTATGCTTTGGATAAATTCCATCTCTTTGCCAAATGTTTTCCTCATTTAAGCCCTAATAAAAACATTTTGAATGATTACACTAAACCTAAAAGGTGCCGAAGTCTTCCAAAAGTCTTGCAAGCTACAAAGAACAAATAATACAAATGCTGAAGGAAACAGTTGTTTTGTTTGTAAAATATTCTATTTACACAGCTGGATTCTTCGGAATTTTATCCATCTGTATATTTAGTAAGCAAGGCAAATTAATGCTTAGAATTGCCATTTCCTAAGTGAAAAACAAACCAGTAAAATGAAAAGGCTCTCCCACAAGCTGTCTCTCTGCCCCATTCCAGATAGACATGCACACCTCCCCCGTAGCCATGAACCATGAAGTAACTGTAGAGGATTCTTCACAGACAGATGTAATTTACAACAAAGGCAGGAAAAGACAACCCTAACTCAGAGCTTGCTGCCCTTCCTATAAAGTTCACCTCCTTACCGAGAAAAAGCAGAGAATAATTTGTTTGGTTTCTGTACTCAACTCCTTTTTCTTTTATTGTGAAAAGTTTCCATTGTCCTTTTATGTTTTGATTATTGAGTATGTTTAGAGACTTGCCAAATAGCCCTAGATTGTTAACAGACCACCACTATTTAACTTTGAATGCTTTCACAAAATAAAGGTACAGTTCACATTAATATTCGATGCCCTCATTTTATTTATTGTCTTTCCTTTGAAATTTAAACAATTTTCTTAGCTAAGGTTTATTAAATGTAAACCTAAGTAGCAATATAAGTTACCTCACATACCAACCAGACATCCTATAAAACTCGGCTTTCTAATGAGTAACACCACATTTTGCTGAGCTTAGCATATTTATAGGAAATCTAAATGATGTTTTATGAATTAAATATTGAAATACATCAGATTCAATGTTCAGTAAAAATACTTTACGTTGTATCTTATGAGAAATTGAAAAATTCAAGGTGGAATTGGAAGACATACAAACTTTCTGGTGCATTTTAAAAAGGAACTTTAAAGAATTGCAAAACTTGTCTGTTACTTAGACTTGGATTACATTTGTCCTCATAACATCAACTAAACAGATGAAAATTTATTAAAATGTATATTGATTATAAATCATCACAGTAAAGAAATGTCATGCTATTTATTTATATGAAAAAGGTCAATATGTTATTCATAACATAAGGTCACAAGATGTATGAATTTGATACATAAATATTCACCCATGGGAATACATTCCCATGAAATATCACATCACTTGTCCATTCCACAGATACTTTTAGGAATACAATTTAATTTTCAAGATGATGAAAAGCTGCAGATAAAAGTAATGGGCACAAACCAGTTGTTCATTGTAGTATAAAGTCATGGATCTCTGTCTGCCAATTACCAAAAATTATGCTGGAAATCTTGGAAATAG
This sequence comes from Drymodes brunneopygia, assembly GCA_013400955.1. Taxonomy (NCBI): domain Eukaryota; kingdom Metazoa; phylum Chordata; class Aves; order Passeriformes; family Petroicidae; genus Drymodes; species Drymodes brunneopygia. The sequence continues at coordinate 148,989 of VZTZ01006685.1, read as the reverse complement.
GACAATTGCTCTGGAAAACCAGTCTCCAGTAAGTCACACTGTACAGACACCAAAATGGTACCTGCTGGCAAACTACTTCTAAAAAAGGCAGCTAAATTTGAACCAGCAAAATATAAACGAAAAGTGGCACCTTCTTGAATAACTGCTTGGTCCTTGCTATATTACATGGAAGAATAATATAGACAAAAAGAGAAAATAGCATTGTTCTGCAGCAGACACAATGCATTCGGCTCAAAATAAAACATCTTTCTTCTTTTTTTTTTGGCAGATTCCTTTCAAGTTATGTTCTTTGAACATCCTAAAATTGAGTTATTGTGCAAATAACTTTCTGCCAATGTGCTACTAGCAGCCTACCTGGCTCTCACCAGCTGTAGAAAGCCTTTCCAATGGTTTGCCACATTGCCTGATAAAGAATCCTGTTTTCTAGATTCCTGGCCCCACAGCAGAATGCCCTATGGAAAGCTGAGGACCCCCGGATCACGTGGATCTGGCTCCAGCAGAGCCAACTACGCTATATGGCACCAGGATGGAGCTGGGGCTCTGAAATGATTTTCAAGAGCACTACTTTGGTGTCAGGGAGTTTAAACACAGACATGTTAGAATAGCAATTCTGTTAAGTGTTTATTTTTTTGTTTTAAACTGGAATTAAATCAAACTGCAAAATTCTCAGATTCTCCTATTAAACAAAATTACTGATATTTGCTCAGGTCCAAGTACTTTCTTTTATGCCGATCAAGTTGAGCAAGTAGAATTCCCAAAGGGCATCAGCAGAGTGAGCTATTCTGGAATACTAGAAAAGTAAAACAAAATTCATATCCTAATAGTCTGCCTTCAGTTACTTTGCTTAACCACTCAAAAATTTCTCCAAGTCAATACATTTCTGACAATCTCAATGTCTTCTATTAAAATTTACGTCTTGATTGATAACCATTTAAAAACATGCTGTAGTCTTCTGACAGAGCACTTAATAATTTGGGTCATAGAACATTCTGATGAATTGCAGAAAAAGACTTTCATTAATGTACTGACTAGCCTTCCAGTCAAAGCCTACAATTCCCAGCTGACCTGCATTCCAGCAAATAAACAAGTCATTACTGCTCTTATCATAACTATGTATGTTTACATACATACAAACACACACGTAAGGAAATAAAGCCACTTTTTAAATAAATAAGTTTAAAACTCATAGAGCACATCTGTGTATACATTAATTCCCACATAGTTCCAGAAATGTTTTCCTGCCAAGTATTCAAGGTTTTTTTTCCCCCTCTCCCTCTAACATCATACAGTCAAAAAACGTGATGCTTTGTCAACTGCTCAACAAAACTAAAAAGTGATCATAAGCCTCGTTTTTTCTCTAGTATCTTTAACTTTTTGTCCTCCAGGATGCTGACCAATGTTACCCCAGTCACTTCTCAGTTCAATTCTGTATATGTGAGTAGGTCCATTGAAATTGAAGATCTCAATTTGTTAAAAAGAGGTGCTTGTTGAAACACTGGCTGGGTCAGAACCACGGTGCTCAGTACACTGGCGGCACAGCCCATGTCAGCTATTTGGCACTTGTCCTGCCTGAATTATTTTCTTTTGTGTCTTCACACATGTTACTGAGTTAAAGTGCAGGCTTGTTTTGTATTTGATATTTCCTAAGAAAAGAACTTAAAAAACGTTTTGCTAATCGTTCTCTAAAGTGCTGTAAAAGTACTCAGCACTGGCTTATGAATTCCACCAGCTCTCTGGAGCTCTTACCAGCTTTCAGGGCAGAGCAGTTCAGCTACCAAAACTCAGGAATGTTAAAACTGCATTAGAAGACCATCAGCATGTGACCTACATGGAAATGTAACTGCTAAAGGTCAGTGTAGCTCCCCTATTGACAAATGAGTGTACTAACACAATCTTTAGAAAACAAAGGTTGTCTCTACTAGATAACAGATGCTTAAATATTTGAAGTAGGACTGCATACAATTCCAACAGGCTCCACTTTTCATTCAGACTAATTGCACGTCCTTCAAGATCTCTGGTTACAGCCATAGCAAGCCTCAAGATCAAAGGGCTGGATATCGGTGAATTTTGTCAAAAACCCACTGGCTCTCCAGCTGCTTGTTTGGTAAGCTGGACTTGGGCATGGTACACTTCTGTAACGGACCCAAAATACTTCCCCTCAGACATCAAAAGACCAAGTACCAGTTTTAAACATCGATAATCGGAAAATAATGAACCTACTCCTGAAGTTGTAGTTTTGATCTTCATAACAGTAAAGGCTCAAGGAACATGTTTGGAAGGAAAAAAATAAGAGCATGGACATGAAAGAGAAGTGGAATGTAACACAACATCAGTTTATCAAAGATACATGATGCTAGACTAATTTCATAGTTTATTAAATAACTAATTTTCTAGACAAAAGCAATGAGAGAGACATGATCAATTCATAAGTGGGCAGGAATACCACACAAATGGGTCTGAATGCCCTTGAAGTCTATTCACTCTTGTATTCAATGACAAACTGGGAGGTGACATTGTAAGGACATACTTCTTTTAAAACCTACAGTGCTCTGGGAGTACCTCCGCTGGAAAATACAATAACAAAGGAGAACTAGAATAGCAGATGTACGATGAGATAGCCACATGACACAGGTATAAAATATGCTTCTAGGACCTATCATGTAGGCTATTCCCAGAAGAGGAAAAGAAAGCACTATTGATATTTTACAAGGCCTTGCTTTTATCTCAGCAACAATATTATGTCAGTTTGGTCACTCATGTTCTAACGAAACTGATTTAAAGTGGAACAATTATGGAAAAAGGCCAACAGGATGACAAGAGGCTGGTACGGATGTAAGCACGTGTATCAAAGTCTACCTTTAAAGCAAAGATTAGAGAAGGCTGGCTTTTCTAGTCCAGCTGAATGAAGGCTGACAATAAGACTGCTGTCTCTTTATACACTAGAAAAATAAACACTGGGGATGGAATGAGAGCTAAGGTCAATACTGGCACAAATTGGCACAAGGATAAATGCACATAAGCCCGTCACAAACACCAGAAGTTGAAGTTTTATAACAATCACAGAAACCAGGCATCAGGGCACATCCTAACTGAAGAAGCAAAGATAAAAAAAGTTAACTTTTTAAACTGGAGTTTGACAGGTTTCTGAAGAGGATTATGAATGTTTCCCCATAAGAAAGCAGCATGAGAGCTGAAAATTGAAGACATCCCTTCCAGTCCTATGCTCTTCTTGATGTCATTGCCATGGTGATATTTAGAAAACAAAGCTACTAAAAATCAACTCACTGGTTTTTAGGCACTACAAATATCTGAAACCTCCAGGCTTTGAAAAGCACTCCATTAGCTGGGGAATGAGTTTCTGTAGTGTGAACTGATATGCTTATGGAAATGTTCTGGTTTCATACATCTCTAGTATGTAGATCGCAAGAAATCATGGAGCAAATTTGTTTAAACAATGGTTAACCAATCTAAATATGCAAAACCTAATGAGGATTACATATCAAAGTCAAGTCCTGATTTTAGGGCTTTTGCCATCAGAAGAAAAAAAAGCTTTATTAGCTTTCAAAAAGCATATTCTTCCTATCCACCTCCTTAAATTCAAACACAGAAGGGATTTTGTTCAAATTTAAAAAAAAACCCCAAGCCAACTCACAATTGGATAAGGACCAGACACAGTCCAAAAGCTTAATGCTCCAGAAAGTAAGGAGTACATGGAAAGAAAGCATTCATGGAAACCAGTTTGGAACTCTTAAGTACAGATGATGATATCTAGTGACTGCTATAATACTGAATCTGCACTGCCGTTAAATTTAATCTTTGATATTTTTATTGCAACCTGACCCACTATGACATCTTTAAAGAAAATTACATTGTACACTACTATTTCAAGAAGTCAAACTTAGCTAGTCATCTGGGCCATAAAATAGCAGATTACTCCATCAGGCTGGCTAAAGCAACTAGGAATAAAACTAGATTTACCAACCACATTATTTTATTAGGAAATGCTTCAAAGCAGACATAATCCCAAAAGACCTTAGCCTCATACCATCCAAAAATACACAATAGAGAGCAGCAAAAAACATGGACTGCAGTATAAGGTACAATTTGTGAATGTGAGAAAAAGATTTCAAGATATGCTTTTTGTCAAAGCAAAATAAATTAACTGAATATAGAAAGGAATAAAAACTTCTACACAATTAATGTATTAACAATTTAAACCTCTGTTATAAGATCTGACATGTGTTAATAGGAATTGCTCCATTGAATCCCTGCACATCAAGATTTAGTCTGTACTCCTTTTGCTTTCCTTGAAATTGCGAGCTAATATAGGTGTACTAAATCACAGCTAGAGAGCAAAATGCCCAGAACAGGCAGAAGGAAAAACCAGTATCTTTAACAGCAATATTCCTGAAGAACTCTGGTATGGTAGCGCTACTTGCATTTTATTTTGGCTCATAGCCACAGAACAGCTAAAGCACAGCTTCTTCTGTAATCATTCTAAATGGGGGGAACTGCTCGTAATAGTAACAGGAAAAAAAAGCAATGAATTTACTTGGCAATCTTAACACTTCTCAGCAATTCCTTGTACCGTCATGTTTTCTAACAGGTATTCATGCATACATAATATATAGGTCTTTGTAGATCTGGAATGAAGGAGAAGTAAGGGATTTGATAGCTAGAAAGGCAAGTTTTAAATTTTAAATACTGTCAAAGTAGGTTAGAAGCGTGATGTGTGTTTTATCATCTAACCAAGCATTATGTCTTTCTATTTTAACCTTTTTTTTTCCTAGGCAATATGATCACCTCAGGCAGTTTGAGGTTTAAAGGCTTTAGCCAATGTAAAAAAAAAAAATTCAATTATCCTGGCATTTGTTACATTTTTTTAAGACTTGGACACTGTCTGTGTTTTACAGAGGTGGCTTTATTATGCTAGCTGCATCAAATGCAGAATATTAATCAGACTGTGAAGCTCCACTAATTATGTGCTACATTTAAATAACTTATATTTTGTTAAGTGGCACGACCACAGATATTGTATGCATAATCTGAGTTTTGAGTCATTTCCCTTTTCTTGTCTGATTTTATACAGGAAATGACAGGGTCATTTGGAAATAACTGCTGTGAAAGATCAAAAAGGAAACTTGATTGAGAACACTGTATAATTGCCTGTGTTAGAGAAAAAAAAATTCCAATGACTTTACAACCCATTGCTATAAGATTTCTCTGGAAAACACACACTGTGGTTTCCCTAAAAGGATATCCATTACAACACTGAGTACAGCTTTTATTTGTTGTAGCTGCATCTCTTTTAAAGAAGCAGATCTTCTCCCAAGGCTGTTGGGCTTTTATTCAGCAGGTAATTCTTTCGGCACACATATTCCCTGAGCCAAAGCCATTTTCAGTGGAAGTAAATCACTTCTGTTGAAGCAAGACATTTCACTGACTTATTTCAAAGTGTTCATTTCCAAAAGGAGATAATGCTGTAATTAAACTCTTGGAACATGGTGGTTCTTGTTATTTGGGCAAATCTGGTCATTACAATTTACAGTGTCTTGTTCCAAAAGAACAGGCTTTTATTGCTGAAGCTAAAAGAAAACTTTTTAGATATTAGTTGCACTCAGCTTAGAGACAGGATCACATCCAGCTCTGGGCTGTGGTGTGCCTGCACTGGCCTTTTTTTTCTTTTAAGACATTTGGTCTACATAACAGGTCAGCAGCCAAACTTTCAGCACGGATTTACTAACTACTTTCAGCACATGGATTATCCAGTTGATCTCCTGTTTTGAGGAGATGCAGTGCAGAGCAAGTGACCCCAGGTGGGCTCCTGCCACTGCCACACACACCAAACCATGGTAGTCCAAAAAACTCTGTTCATCTAAGGGACTGCAAAACAGAAGAAATGATCTCCTTCATGCATAAGAATTTCTAAATAAAACAAAGTTGCAGCAAAAGAACTTGAAGACTATGCTGAGTTCACCTCTCATCACATTTTAATACATAAAGCAAGAGCAAATAATACCATAAATTTGTATGTGCAGCTTCAATGCCTTAAAATTTACTTATTGAAGAACAATGAATCACCTTATCAAAATAAACTCTAACAGAATATAAGTATTGATTTTCTTGGGTGTTGGAGTGTAGTTGGACAAATTAAAAGCTCTCTGCCATGAAGCTCAGAACACAAAACAGATGGATTAAAGTGAAGTAGCACCATAGGTAAGAAAAGGCCATAAAGGAGTTACAGCTAAAGATTGTCATGCAGGGTTTCGTGACAATTGTAGCTGCAGATAGCACTTGTTGCTTGGATGGATCATCACCAAAGTCATTCCCTGAAATCCATTTCTGCCATTGCCCAGAGGTGCTGGTACCCTCAGCAGAGGTGGTGCTCCCCCCAGCAGAGCCTGCCCAGGGGAAGCTCTGTCCTGCAGCTGGGACAGTGCATGCTGATCTTACCCATCCAGAAATGAGCCTTCTTTCTTTTAAGCTAGTTTAAAACCTTCTAAGATTCATGATTCAAGTTTACACAAGAATTACTTAATCAAAGCCTCATTAAAATCAATTTTACCAATTAAGAACTGCAAACCACCCACTGATCTAATTACCTAATATAAACCCCTCACCCTAACATAGTAATGCTGAAGTTCTGCTCTACCTTTGTATTGACAGTTTTGTCCCCAATTTCATCACAGCTGGAATTTTAACCCACTTTGTAAATGACAAGAATAATTCCCAAATATTTGCATCCATGTCAAGAAAAGTCCTTTTTTATAATATGGCTACTTAAAAGCAACATGGAAAGCAATTATTCCACATCACCACAGTCAAAATACCAGCTGAAAGTGTAAAGGAATTTTTCCAGCACATTAATTTTAACTTCACTGTGTACTGATAAGCTGAAATGTAAGTAGCATCAAAAAAATTACACTACTGTGCCTCTCTGGGCAACCAGTTGGCTCCTAATACAAATTTAAAATGCAAATAGTTTTTAATGTATTATAGCATATACCCTCAAAAAGCACAACCAGGCTGAAGGAAGGTTTATTTGATTAAGTGAACCTGTCCATTTGAATAAAGGCCACATTCTGCATCAACATGTTTTCCGATGTATTTTTTCACATGTAAGTTAGAACACATGACAATGTTCACCGTGATGCCAACTCACTATTGTTAACTGAATTCTTTCAAAATGCTTAGTTTCTACTTCACTTGCTCCTTTACAGTCAGTATAAATAACTCTTGGTGGCTACAGTAGAAACAAAACTCTGTACATGCACATGCATACATCTCTGTTAGGCCTGTGGTCAGACTAGGCATGGCACACAACCTTTTCTGATTTTGACTGCTGATTTTAAGGCAGAGTCAGACTCACGTTGCTAATTCAAACTACATGCATCAACTTACAAATACGTACACAAAAGTGTTCCTGATTTAACACAACTAACGGCTTAACCAAGCAATGCATTTACACTTTTTTGAAATCCCAGATTAGTTTTGAATATGAGGATCAAAACATCTTAACTTGCACTCTTTAATCAGCCGTTTTGCGTTAGTAATGCAGGGACGTTGACATGAAGTTGCTTTGAGCAATATAAAACATATGCCATAGTGCACTCGTTAAGTAACTCTGCATAATGAGTTCCATCTATATAAATGACTCACCTTATTACTTATCACAGGTTCTTCTCCACGACAGTGGAAGAGGTATTCAAATGCTTTATAGTGTTTAAATAAGCTGGAAAACAAATAAAGACTATCACAGCTGTGCATTTTTGGAAAGGTAAAAATATTACAAGTTTTGTTCAACTAAGAGTTACCCTCCAGCATGGTAATATTCCAAGTTTTAAAAAGAAACAGTTGTTTAACTTCAGATACAACAAGTAGTACATTTAGTTTGCAGGATTTATTATCAGATGGCTGTAGAAAATACAGAGTGATACTTAAAAATACATCCACTTAGCCCTTATGAAATTTAACTCTGAGAAGACAAAGTTCTACTCTGAAAAAAGCAATTCCTGAAACACTTATCATCAGGATACTTAGGCCTTTAATATCAACAATAGCAGACAAAAAAGAAACAAAGCCAAATCAGCTTTCAGATTCTGGGATGGGCTGCCAGTACAGGGAGAAAGTTTGATCTTGGAGCACCAAAACAATAAAGAATAGAAGAATTTATTCTCTTAGGGTCACTTTGCAAAGTCAGTGTAGTATTTCCTCAAAGAAAAACCAAAAAACTAGATTGACACACAGCAGTTTTGTCTATTACAACAAAAGTAACTTTAAACAGACTTTGCCTAAATGGACTAAAATATTTATCTTCCTTAAAAGATGTATGTCTTTCCATTTCACGTTTCAAATAATTTTGTTTCCTTTTCTAATGATCAATGATACGGCATTTGTTTAATCAAAAGTTTTTTTGGTCACAGTCCATCTGTTACAATTAGTTCTTCTCTTACAATCAAGATACAGAACTCCTGGCTTCTGTCATGTCATTTTGACATAAGATTTAAAACATTGCTCTGTGATTTCATAGCAAGCCCAGGTTGAAGAATGATTGCAAGAATTTATCGCAGTCCTGCCTGCTGCATCCATGAAAGGTACAGCAATATTTGCAGGGAACATGTGTAACTGGCTCCTGTGCTTTCAGGCTAGGGACAGGACACAGGTTCTTTTCTTGGGAGACCCATCAGCTGGGTCAGCAATACCTTTGGTTTGGTACTGGCAAGGCCCACATATGAAGTCTGGCTGCCATCAGCTAGAGGGTGCCTTCCCCCAAACCCAAAGCACACAGACAATTAATTCTTACAGTATTTGCAATCTCATTTAAGTACATTTTTATTGCAGCACTTCATCAAAGAATTCCTGACATGTTTCAGTGATGACACAGAAATTATGTTTAAAGAGAGTACAGGACTTAACCTGGAAATGACTCACACCAATTTATGGAAATACATGTCTCCTTTCATACACACCTGTAATTTGGTAAAATTCTTACAGGGATTATTTGAAAAAAGACAAAAATTATTTTACAAACACCACAGACACAGGAAATAAGACACAGATCTTTCCAATCGGATTGGCAGAAATTAATATTTCAAATTTGTTCTCTTATCCTAGTGGTTTGGAAATAAGCCAGATTTACAGCACGTAAAAGTCAGATCTTTTCCCCTTCCCCTCCAAATGTGTTATGATATTCTTTATGGACTATGTTACAGGTACATATAATTTAAAATATATTCCCAAAAATATAAGTAATTAATTTTGGCATTTCTGAATTTTATGTCTTTATTTTTAAACAGATCTCTGTTCAACCTGGCACCCCTAATTCTGTATGAAGGAAAAAATTCCTTCATTCAGTGTTCTTTAAATGAAATCACATAAATTAGACATCAACATTTATTTAGAAAAAGGTGTCATTTTCTTTCTTCTATCAAACATTAAATAAAATACCCTTTTTTGTTTCTATTTGTTGTAAACAATTAAAAAATTCCATACCAGTGTTTCCAGCAATTACACAGAAATAATTTTACTTGTGTAAGTAAGATTGTTAAGAATAGGCCCGCTTATGATGTCATATGAGAATCTGAAGGTGATTAACAATGACATATTTCCCCAGCTCCACTGCTTCCTGAAAAGAAAATGTCAGGAACTATGTTGATGTGTGTTTGCCCAAGGAGACAAGATAAAAAGATGATAACTGTCACCTTCCACCAAACCTGAAGGTGTCATTATAGTTGCTGCACAGTTTGTGCCAATGTGGTTAAACATTTGTCCCCGTTTCCATTATAAATCTCATGGGTTTAAAGCTCATCTGTAAAAATATGATCTGAACTACAACATGTCATACTGTCTTGAGTAGAAAAAAGGCTACAGGCCTATCATTTAAAATTAAAGAAGAAAAAATGTATTGAACTAATACATTAATTTGAATTGTAATAAAACTCAACCTATTTCTGAGTTCATAAAGTTTAAAGTACACCCATTTAAGTGTGCCAATTCCATTTGTATTTAGAAAAAAATATTCCAGTGACTGAAATAAACTGGACACATATGATACATTTCAGTGCATGTGTATACATCCATGATATTGACACACCACACATTTGTAATAAATTGAGTAGTTTGGACACACAACCTTATACTTGGTGGCCAAAATACCATTCTGCTGCAAAATTTTTGCAGCTTGATTGTATTCCTGACCAGCTAATACTTTGGTGGCAGCAGGATGGAGCACCTAATCTCTTGGATGAAATTCTTGTGACCATGAAAGAATTACTTCATGGACAAGATATCTCTCAATGGATAATTTACACAAGAGATACAGACATGCTATTTGGAAAGAACGTTTGTTCCATATAAATATGCAAAAGACACAGACAGGAAGGGAGAAGTAAAAGGAGTTGAGACATCGTAAAATGCCAAGTTTCCTTTTAGTTTAGGGCTAGTACTTGGCAGGACATTAGTTTGCCTTGACTACAGAAATTTGAGATTTAAAGAGATGTTCCCGTTTCTTGTGGGAAGAACCTTAAGTGTTTTATATTTTCCATGAGAAAGAAACAAAAGAAAAAAATCAGAGAGCAGGAGAAAGAGACAAATTTTATAGCCCAGTCGTAAGAGAAATCGCCTGTGATGGGTTTAAATCCCCATCTGAATCCAAGTACTCTACACTGGAGGGCTAATAGCTACCCTAGTATTTTGCCCTTCTTCAAGAGAAAATACTTTTCTGCATTCAGGAAAACCCTCTAAAAACCCTTTCTTTGGTGTGTTAAACTTTTCCTAAAGAACAGTCAGAATATTCCCAACAAATCCACATAGGGATCAGTCATGATCTTACTCAATTTTTATGCCCATCTGCCACAAATCACCCCACCCTCCCGTCACCCTCATTTGGGTCAGAAAATGGGCTGAAGGGCTACAGCTGCAGTACGATGGATGAGCATATACTACAGGAGTAACTTATTAATTTTCCATCTCCTGGCCCCTGACATTCATGGATGGTTAAACAGCTTGAGAACCATTCTGTCCATCAGGTACTGCAAACAGGGGTATGTCAGTACAGCCACAATCTTAACCACGGCATTCCAGTGGGAAGTGTGTACACATACAGTAAAAACTTTATACAGGGGCAATACTGTTGCTATCAGACTCAGTATTTTTCTCAAACAAATAACGAATTTTCTGCTCTTTGCATCTTTCTGTGTCTCTGTGTAAAAGTTGAGACCTGTCACAAAACCTTTTCACATACATACTGGACTTTTGATGATTTTGAAATGCAACATTTTTATGACTCCTATATGATCCTATTACTTAACTTTACTTGTACTTTACTATTACTTGTACTTTGTAAGTACAAAACTTTTAACCACTTCAGTCCACTATTAGCTGTCGAGGCCAGACAAATACTTAAGAGTAACAAACTCTAGACAAGATCTAAGTAAGAGCTATAATTTTATTCAGATAGAATCTAAAAGTAGCTTTCAAAAGCAAAACAAGAATATTGTCCATACACCACTCCATTTTCTTTTATCACTTGAAACAAAACCCAAAAGGAATATTTTCAGCATAATCCTGCATTTTGATAAACTTCCAGTCTAAATTTACTTTCTGGGCTTTGACATTTCAGGCTGTATCTTTATTGCCCCTTGCATTTTCTCTCTTCTTTTTCAAGATTTAAAGTTTGGTGTTTGCAGTATGTTGGCACAGTAGGAAACTATCCAGTAAAATAATAGCAAAATACTAATAATAGTAGTAGAAGTGTAATAATAATAACAAAAAAATTGTTTTTGTTCTTGTTACTCTTATTTTATCAGTCATTTCCCCACTATATTAGATTACTGAAATAAAAACAGATTCTGTCGAAGTAAATACCTGATAGCCAAGAAATCAGTGACTGCTTTGGCTTGCTCAATGCTGAACAGATTTGGGTCACCTCTTTCTTCTGAGTCAGTTTCTCCTATTCCAACCATTGCTCTTTCAAGTTCTTTTAAATTATCTCCCAAGGTCATATGTTTGCCTGCAAAGTAATCCCAAAGAACAAAACTATGTATAAACATGACAGGGTGGGATGGGGTTTTTTGGCCCATTTTAATTATAAGACTTCTTGAAGTTTTAGTTATGACCCACCACAAAACTTAAAAAGCCAACAGCAGTCAAATGCTCCTCTCTGTTACCATTATTCTCGTCAATAAAGTGTCCATTAAAATTCCACCACAAAACCACCACTCTGCCTTCACAATGGAAGGATCACAATAATGGGTGTTCAAGATCCTACAGCTTCACCTCTTACCTATGCTGAGAGAACCACAGGCAGAATAATATGCAAATTAGAGAGGCAGAATATGTTTTTCCTTAAAACAGCCTACTGCTTATGAATTGTAGATTATTCTTCTGAACATGCCCCTTGCAACATAAGCCATTAATACAGGAACAGATATTAAAAATAGCAAACAATATTTTAAAGTGCTTACAGTCATAATAAATTAAACATTAATATGCATAAAACCCTGCATATATCCTCAAACTTGGAGATATTTTTGCATCCTTCCAAACACCGTAATTACTTTATATTTTTACCCTGGAAATCAAAACCAAATGCCAAAACAGGTGGGAATTAGAATTTAAAGTCTGTTTGTTAACTGTCCTGACAAAAAGGACAATCCGAAATGTATCAGTGCTTGCTGAACCTATAAAAAGAAAGGATTCATCTTTCTGATTTGCACACAGTGTCTGCCATCACTAAAACCATGGGGAGTTTAAAAAAAAGGAGTTTCAAATACAATTTATATTTTCCTTTTATGTCTAAAAAAATCTACAGAAAAAAATGGGGAAATATCCACCAGTGGTGAAATTGATTTACTTATTGTTTCATGTCTCTACTGATACACTCCTTGGGTTTTTTTTGTGCAGAAAACAAATTAAAAGACTTAGAAGACTTCTGTTCTTTTATAGTTTTGCCCTGTAGTAGTACAGTAATCAAAGGCTCGAAAATTTTACCTCATTTTTCAGTAAGAGAGGCAGCACAATATAAATAACCATATGGGAAGAGACAAGAAAGAAACACAGAGAATGCAGAGGAAATAGAAGCCATAGAAAATGAGGAAAAGCAACAGAACCAGAAATATAACCCCTTATAGGGACATGAAGACACATAACAGGATCACCCAGGCCCTGAGTCTGTTGCCAACTCATCCAAATTTTCCTTTCCTCTGCACACCTGATTTTCAGTCCCAGCCACGTGTCTCAGGAAGACTCTTGCAGTACTGCTGTAAGGAGCACTTTACCCTCAATGGATAGAAGAGGAATCAAATCATGTAACTAATTCTGACTCCCCATCAAGCAAGACCTTCAGTTTTCCTTGCTCCTTTTACCAGCCTTAAATGCATTTCCACTACTCTCCTTCTCTAAATTCATTCATCCTGCTCAATGCTACTCTTGCTATTTTGGCCAAGTCAGCTTAATTCTCCAGACTGACTGGGTCCAGTGCAGGGAAAAGAAAAGAAAGTATCATTAATATAGAAGACATTAGAATTTTGCTTTTAGTTGAAATGTTTGGTAATTACAAGAAAATTAATCTCAGCCCTGGGCTACAGCATACTTTGTAAAATGGATTATTCAGGGGACTAGGCTGTGAAGCAAATATAAAAAGTTTCCTGCAAGCATTTAAAAACTACATTTTCTTTCTCTAAAAATCATGTATATCTTAGCCAAATCTAAGTGGATTTTCACAGGACAGCAAAAAGCAAATTCACGACATTTGTTTGCCAAACCTTGTATCTTTACCACAAAGCACCGGGAATTAGACCTGTTAAAAAAAAAGACACAAAATAGGTTCTTATTCCCACAGCCTCTCTCTCTCTCTGCAAGCCCACTGAACTGGTTCAGCTGCAATGTTATATATAAAAATTCATCAAAAGCAGACAGGGCCACGGACAATTTCAGCTTAAAGACTTAAAAGTTTGGCAAAGCTTAATGCAACTAAGATGACATTCCTGCAGAACGTCAGTCAGCTTTAATAACTGGTTGTGATACCAGACTGTCGTGTATACATGTACTACACAAGTCTCATAAACCTAATTTCTGATGGGTTTCCATTCTTACAGTAATATAGTTACCATATGTTAAGATACTTTCTCACTGGAGACAGGAAGGACAACTGGAATTCCAATGATTCTGTCAAACTTCCAAGTCAGAAAGGCCCTTGAACTAAATTACAGTGAAAGAGTACAATAACTATTATGAGCTTGATTTTAAATATTTGCCTTCTCTTTTGAATGAAGCTGCTGAGTCCTTTTCCTCTGGGATGGGCTTTCCTCAACATAATCACCTTCAAAGTGAATGTTAAGCAAGCATTAGGATCTCTGACAAAGGTTTTAGAGGACACTGCTACCATTTTTTTCTGGCTATTTCATTCCCACTAGACCAAGCTTCGTGCTTTGTGGCAAATTTCCTCGTACCCACAGGAGCTATGGTCCTTTCATTGTAATTTTTCATCTCCGGCAGCAATGCCAGTTTACTTCCCTCACCAGTCCTTAGTTAACATATATTCTGTGTCAGAAGTTCAGCATTTGTCATATAGAAAGCTGAGAGTTGACCTCCAAGGATAAAATAAATGTAATTCACCTGCTGTAATGCTACAGGATGTACTGAATATCTCAAACAGCAGAGAAATGTGCCCAAGGCTACCGTGAGTCAGTCACTGAGAAAGCTGGAATTGGAATTTAGGAGTTCCGTGCTCTCACTCTGCGGTAATTATTATTTATTTTACCATAGCAAAGAAAAGGTCTCTTCAGGACCTGGCCCATTTGTACCACACAATGTACAAACAAAGAATGAGGAATATTCTGCTCAAAAGAGTTGAGTTTTCTCTAACAAAAATTCAACACCTGCCAGTAAGAATTATTTTCAGGCACAAGGTCTAACATACCAACATTCGAGAGGAAAATGAATCATTTCATAATTACTTGTAATTAAATATCACTTTATTAAAATGACTGGTAAACATTCTTGCCTTCCACTTTAGATATTTATTTTACAATTTTTAATTATACTTACTGCTGAGGTTCTCCAAGGCGAAATTTAATAGATCCATGAATCCTGAGATCTGAATAAGACTGAAGTTCCTTTCTTTAGCCCACCAAAACCCTGCAGCATAATAATCTAGTAAAACAGTTTCTTTCAAAGACGTCTCTAGTTGTGTAAGATTCAGATATTCTACCAACTTCCTAAAACAAATTGCAGAGTAAAATAAGGAAATTAAAAAACAAACTACAGATTTCAAACTCTTACTTGGTCTGCTCGCAATTATATTGTAAGATCTGTTATTATTAGTTGTTAAATTATTCATATGTGTATCTGTACATAATTTTTTGAATTTAGTTACATCAATTCCTAGAAAACATTTATGATCAGAGGACATATCAAAAAGTAAACAATCACCTGCAGGTTTCAGCAGACTATTAAAGTGTTAAGATAAGATTTAACCCTTTCACATTATTAAAGTGTTAAGATAAGACTAACAAAAGAACAAAAATTAGAGCATTACAAAACCAAAGAGAAATACATTGAAAACTCTAGAGAAAAAAAGTGTTTAATCAGGAATTGGTTTGTAGGATGAAATGACACAATCTCCACTTTCCACTATCATGCTTTCACTCTGATGGAGATAGTTTTACAATAGGAATAAAATCTTGTTTCCATTTCAAGATTATTTTTCATGAGGCCTCTGACAAAAAATTACACTTGAAAATTAATGTAAATAATATACTATATAATTACTGAAAGTAGCTATAATATTTAGAAGTTTAAATTGCACTTCCATAATGGTCAAAACATTTTAAAAGAGCCTTATCCCATTTTACTGGCAGACGATGAAAATTTTTCCACTTCCTTTAACTCACAAAATTTATGAAGAAATACACTCCATTGTAGGAGGCCATACTGTTGCTGACACATTTATGATCACTATATCCAAACACAGAATTAGTAATGTCTTTTATAATAACTGTGTGCCTTTTTTCCTCATGAAGAGAGGGGATCTGGGCTGGGACTTAGTTTCAATTCTTCCAGTATAACTTCAGCCATGTCTCAGGTAGTTAAGTTTTACATTAAAGCAATCCTTGGCTTCTTAACTACAGCTGAGGATACAGGTGCCAGCGATCACAGTTTCTAGTCCCCTGTAAAAAAGCAATGTCTTCCCAAGCCCTCCTCCCTTCCCATTCCTTCCCAAGAAGGACATTAATCCCAGACCTACTGATAGCAGCCATTAGATTTTCAGCGGTCTCACCGACACAGTACAGATACGCTGTCAAATGAGATGAGTTTCTTTCTTTAATTAAAGCCTCAATAGCTAACAGAGTAAAGCATATAATCCAATCATTTTTGTTTAAAATGTGTATTCCTTTGTTCTGCATGACAAATTTGTACAGCTGCACACATGCAAGTCGGTTAAAAACACTTAACCATGTCCTGAAATAGAAGTGGAACGTGGCCAGCTGAACTTTCCAAGGTTTGAAACAGTCCATATCCTCTCTCTCTGAAGATTCTGCCAACTCTGTGTTTTCATAATCAGAGCTTCTCAGGGATTTAGATTTTCTCTGATTCTGCTAACAATACCAGTGTTCATCTTTTCAATATTCTGTAAGGTACGTCACTGACAACAGTATCTGTACATGACTGGAAAATGATGGGGCAGTTAGATGTTCTAGTTACCCTCCCTGCTTTTTCTTTCTTCATAGGATTCAAGTCTTATGATAATGGACAGCAGTACAAAACTTCCTGATAGATGGGAATGAAGGACTTCAAAACTCTCATACTGAATCAGATCTATTCTGATTTTCTAACCTTAGCTGTGGCCTTCAAACTGCTCTCGTAAATAGACAAAAAGCGCTGCGGTAAACAAAATTTTAATGCTGCTGCTAAACTGCTTAGCGTGCATAAAATACCCTGTAACCACGCTCCTTCCAGTCAGATGCAGTATATACTTTACATTCCCCTTGTACAGTGTGTATATATAAATACATATGTGATCAGCTGAGACTAAAAGAGCATATGATCTTTCAGTGCTTTTCTTTTTAATCTTAATGAGAAAGTTGCACAAAGAATTATGTCAATAAGCACATTTTAATCTCCATAAGTTATACACTTCAGTCCCTTCTAAATTTAAAGAGGCCTCTTGTGCAAGAGAAAACAGGAAAGGAAAGAATTTTTGTATTATTATTTGATGGTAGCAAATTTTCTTTCCAGTTTTCTCAAAAAAAAAATCTCAGAAAGATCTTTTCTCCCTAGAATAGTGACAAATAGGAAGAAAAGAATATGTTTCAGGAATATTTTAATCTCTATTAAATGGTTACCCATATAGAGGATTAAAGCTGGATTTTAAACACCCTCCACCTCTTCCTTCCCAAACCAGACCAGTGGCCCAGCTCCCTGGCTTTCAATTCCCTAAGAACCTGCTAGCAGACACAAGCACTCCCAAATAATTTGTGCATTTCTGAAAGGTCCCATCTTTCAAATGTAAGTCTGTAGTCTCAGGTTGAACTCCTGGCCTTCTAAATTTAGCTGCTATTAAACACTAATAACAAGGGAGAGTGTTGGTACAGGAAAGACAAAGCCTGACATCAGAAGTCTTTGGCTGCCTCCTATTTCCCCAGTGCACCATAAGGGTGACCTACTAATGCCTTCCTAAGCTTTCCATCCTTTGCTAAACTTTTAAGACCTTTTTGATTTTTTGGTAACTCATGTTACCATACAGATTCTTGAATGTTTTAGCAAAAAAAGTTACCCAGTGAGACTTACAAAAAAACCCCTCAGTATCGGCCTGTTCTTATTTACATCTTAGTATTTTGTTTACAGCATATTTAAAGCTATTGTAAATTCAAAAACCACGACAAGGTGAAATACAAGTGGAAAAAAGGGGTCTAAGCAAAATCAAGAGATATAGGAAACACAGTAAAACAGACTGGATCTGCAATCAAAAGTACTTTTCCATCTTTTGTGAATAATATTAAACATCAATGATTCAAATGAACAATTAAACACTAATGACATAACCATCACAAAAGAAATCTAACAAATAATCTGCAACTTTTATTTAATTATTATAGGAGTTCCAGCATTGTTGTCATTGCTACTTACTTTTCAACTCCTTCCAGATTTTCTTCTGACAAGGCAGTAATTTGGGAAAGAGAAAGGAATGTCCTGTTAATAACCTTCTTTCCACCTACGTCACCCTGATCTTGGCCTTCATCCTGATCTCGGACTTCTTCCTGCATACACAAATATAGGAATGTAATTTTAAAAATGTTTATTTTATTATGTCAGTAACTTATCTAAATAACATTTTTATATTGAGAAGGTATGCAAGGGATTAATTCAACAAATGCCAAAAATGTAAGACAGTTATAATTACACAGCCGTAACACAATACCTTAACACATTCTCACTAGAGAAAAGCTGGGCAGATACATGGAACATAGTATTTTTATCATAAACTCATGTGGGAACACAGTGACATATTATGTGCTGCACAAGATTAAATTAACTTGCAAGTAAAAACAACAGAGATTTAAAGGTGCAAAAGAATCCATGAATCTAAATTTGACCAACATGATACTGCATTGCACAATAATTAAATTTTAAAATTAACTTTCTCCTAAACATATTATGAGAATACACACATATTACTATGCTATTCGCTCTCCACACTGTACTTGATTGCATTTTCAGATTTACTGTCTACACTCTCTCCTTCCCTAGCCAAACAAAAGTCCAAGATGTTTATTGCAACAGAATGATACACACACAAGGATCTGACGCTTACTCTTTCTAGGAAGGATGTGCATATTTTAGGGGATAACAAACCAAGCGTGAGCTAACAATGCAATGGTCTTAGAAAAATCAGGAATATTTGATGATATTTTGTGTTGTCATTGACAAAAAAGAAATTTCAGTAAGAAATCTATGACATGCAAAAAACAGTAGAAAAAAAACCCCTAAAACTGTTTCACAATGGAGTATGTAGATAACAAAGTGAGGTGTGACATGAGGCAGCCCCTTCAGAGAGGTGTACGGCAGGGGAACAAGGGACAACGGTCATGGGACAGTGCTCCAGCTGAAAGGAATCCACAGTGGGGCAGGATAAAGAAAAACATTTCACTATGAATATATTTAAGCACTAGAATAGATAACCGAGAAAGGCAGAGGAATCGTCATCCTTGCAGGCTTTCAAGACCAAACTGGACAAAGCCCTGTTGGGCGCTAGGTGCTGGCCCCACTCTGATCAAGCAGCTGAACCCATCCCAAAATACCTTCCAGCCTCCTTTGGGGAGTCGGCCTAGCCTCACCACACAAACACCTGGTCACAATTTGCTTGTAGCAGGTACACTTGTACATCTGCAGGACGTGGGGTTTAGAGAAGTTCAGCAAGGCAAAGCTTGCAGAATCCTGCTTCCAGCTCACAGGGGGAGAGCGAAGTCAAATTTCTCATAGACATTGATTTTTGAGCCTGACCAGCACTGCTCAGAGCTGATACCAACTCACTCCAGCGCTGGTCAAGGCAAGCCCCCAAATAAAGCTACACTACTCCCCCTGCTGCTGCTGAACTACAAGATCTACTGAAATCTGGGACTAGCTGAAGAATCAGAGTGAAGAGGGACAAAACAAGACTGAGAGCAACAAAAAGCATTCATACAGTGGACAGATTATTCTTCTTCTCTCTAATTAAGTACTAGAATACTTTCACATGTACTTCAATAGGAAAAATTATTGTTCCCAACAGTAAACTAATCAGTCTCAGATACAATGTCTCATCAGAACAGGAATGAAATAAATGAAGGCTTCCTTCACACAGTTAAGAGCATGATGTTAGTTTGTATTTATTAGCAGTAATTTACACAGAAAGAAAAAAAAATACTCCTGCAGTCAGTAATGCTGCTATAATTGAAGCTGCAGGGAAAAAACAATAGCTCCACAGGCTAATATTATACAATTATTGAAAGACGTATTTCCATAAGTAGAAAAAACAAAAATGTTTTCCTGAGGTGGTGTTTGAAACCTGTTGAACATGAGATTCTTTAGAAGCTGTGGGAGCTGAATTAAAAGAGTAACTGATATTGATGCTTTGGAAACAGAATTAATGCTCCTCCCTCGCTTTCTCTTAGGATGTTCAATACATAGAATACTTTAGTATTCATAGTGACCACCACTATATAAATTACATATTACTGGTCAGTCAGTCAACATCTTACTGGGCTTAATTGTTAGTAAGACAAAATGCTAGTATTTTACAAGTTGCAGTTTAAACTGAAGAGACAGGCAGCTGCTGTAACTCAATGTTGCAGATAAGGCTCTGTAATCTGCACATCAAACCAGAACAGTTTACAGGGCAAGGTGAATGTTTCCTAAGAACCATTTCATCACCTGGAACCTGGAACAACATTCCCAGCAGCAACATTCCCACCAATGCATTACTGGTTTTGTTAATGCTTATGATAAGGACAGGGTTGGGGAACCACTGTCCACTATTACAAGCACAGGTATCAGATAAGAAGCAATATTATTACAAATGACAGATGAGGAATTATGGGAGAGAAAGCATATGATTTAAATTTTTTTTTTAAATTAGCAATGTTTCTGTAATTTAAGAAAGTATTGAAGGTTCACAAATCATTTAAACAATCCTGTGTTTATGGACCTTCTGTTCAGGCTGAACCTACACACACACACCTGACTAAAAGCTTACAATTATTTTGATTGATTACTTTTGTCTCTTGATTGCTGCATTTAACCACTACTGAAAATACCGGGAGATTATTTTTATATGGAATCAGTGGTGTCAAAGAATTTACTGCTCATTTTAATGTTAACTGCAGTGACTGACTGAGGTAATCCAAGGTGAGTTAATTCTAGTAACACTGTCTTCACGCATCAGGAAAAAAACTCCCGAACCAATCCTACCAATGCATATTCCCAGCAGTAGACAGCCTATTTAAATACAGGCTACTACTAAAGAACTATTTGTTACTGCTTTATTTTCCTTTGAAGGATTTTTAGCTGTTCTGAATGCATAATATGTTTCTGGCTGTTCAATACATTACTCCAAATGCTGTAGGCATCCCTTGTTAACAGCATCAAATCAAAATACTAAGCCAGATATTCTAAAACAAAAGAGTAAGGTCTTCCTAAATCTCTCAGCTAATGTTCACAAACCACCATGAAGCAGGAAATAGCAGTAGCAGAGTGATATAGTTAAACAGCAAATTGCAAATAAGCTCTGTGTTTACAGGAGTGGGGAAGAACTCTCAAAATCCCAAACCTGTACTGAGTCACCCCTGGCTAGGAAAAATGACCCACTACCTGCAGTTTTGGTGAGGGCCTTTCCAGAGCGGCCAAACCTTGAAACGGAGCAATGGAAACAAGCACCAGCATTCCTGAAGAAAAGTAAGCTTGTCCTTTGGGAGGAGCCCTCTGCAGTAGTTGAAAATAGTATTTGCATTTGTTTGACAATACAAGACTATGCTTTGCAAAATCATGGCTTTCAAAAATATACACACAAAGGAACAGCTTATCAAATCTCTTCAAATACAGCAAAATGCTCAAAGCGTAAGGAACCCAAGATCCTGCTGTCCTCACCCTACCAGGGAAATCAGACTGGACTCAACTTTCCAGTAGCTCATGTAAAGCAAGCTCAGCTACTCTGCCTGGGCTGACAGCAGTGCAGATGTACCCTGGAAGAGTGTTGTGTATCAGTTACAACTTTAATCAAAGCGGGAATGAAAAAAACCCAACCAAACTACACCAGCAACACAGGCTGTTATTTGTATTATTACACACATTTTGTTATCAAGCTGTCAAATGCTTCAGTAGCAGTAGAAAATCCTGAAGCTTTCTACATAAATAGTTAAGGCAGAAACAGAAACACATTCACTGTTCCTGTTTGTTTTTAAAAGGCCCCACTTGTCTGCTCCCACAATGGGAAGTTAAGATCAATAGCTGCTATTTTTAGCCATAAACATTTCTTTTGTCATCAAACAAATGAGGAAATAAAAATAGTAGCACTAGTTTCATCTGCCTTCAAAAGGGAAATATGCAGATGTGTAAAATGCAAAGGAGAAAACCTATAGGCAAAGAAAGCTTTCAAGGACCATTATAAACATGATAATAACAAAATATGTTTCAAAAATTTCAGTCCAAACATCAAGATTTATGGCTGACCAAATGTATGATGACACTACATTTTACTGATGTTTTCACAGCTGCAGACCACTTATAGGAAAAAATGTGGTTAAAAATAAAGCAGCAGCAAAACTTGCTAAAGTCAGTATTCAGATTTTCTAACAGACCTTCTGAAAGTCATTACAAGTCAGAACAATTATAAAAATATTCAATTTAAATCAAAAGGAATTGTCTCAAAATGTAAGAAATTATATAAAGAAACAGTTCCAGAATACAGTGTTTTCTACACCTTACATATAGACCATGCTACGCTACCTTCAGCCAAAACTAGAGACTATAGAACGCAATTTATAAAACCACACAATTCCACAGGGTTTCCAATAAAAATAAATTATAAAGGATAGACAGAAATATCACAAAGCTACTGTGCGTAGAACAAACTTCAATACATAAGAAACAGAAAACATGTGAAAAAAAAAATTCACTGAATTCCTCTAAAGATTCTTTTTATAAAGCCACAAAGTAAAAACTACAAAAATTTCAGTGGTACATTTCAAACAGATGTACAATATATTTTTGACAGCCTGTCATTTCCCATAGAGCCCACCCTGTATCCTTTCTCTGTGATGCGACTGCATTACCCCAGCATTACGCTGCTCCAACTGCCAAAATATTTACAGAGAGCACTAACGGAGCACACTGTGAAAGATGCATATATTTTTCATAAAGCATTTAGAATACCTAATAACCCATTTCACATGGAAGAGGGTTTGTTCATTCAAGGAAACCTAAATGTTAAGCTTTTGTACTAACAAAGATACAACCATGACACTGGCTGAAGGCACTTAATCACTCCCACAACAGTCACAGTAACTTCTTGACCAGATGAGACAACAAAGCAGTTCGACCAGAAGAAAATTATCTTGTAATAGCTACAACTACATAGACAGGCTTCAGGGAGAAATTCTGAGTTGATGCAACACCTCATACATTCTTGGGAGGAATAAATTTTATTCTTATACAGATCCTTGAATTTTTTTTTATTTATTCTTGAATCAATTTTTTTCGTCTATCTCTTGACATGCAGCATGAGACGAGTTGCCTGTCAGAAACCACACCTCTGTCAACTAAGCCAAAAAAAGGAAACAGGAAAAAACAGGGAGGAGGCCAAAGACAAGCAAAAAAAGCAAATATTAATGCAAACACTGTGGATTTGTAAAGTTCTGCAGAGCATTTTAGCTACCTAAAGCAACGAAAGGCAACAAACACAACTGAGATATTACTGGAAGAAAAGCATAAGCTTGCTTCTACTCACTCAGTGCTCTCTGAAAGGAAACCACAAGTCTTTCCCTCGACAATCAAGAATTAGGAGACTCCTACCACTACAAAAAAGCCAACTATGGCGGTTTGACACAGGCTGGATGCCAGGAGCCGACCATGGACTCTCTGTCAGCCCCCTCCTCAGCTGAACAGGCAAGAGGAAGCATAACAAAAGGCTTGTGGGGAAAGATGAGGACAGGGAAAGGTCACTGACCAGATACTGTCATGAGCAAAATAGTTTCAGCCTGGGCAGAAAAATAATTTATCAGCAATGAAATCAGAGTAGAATAATGAAAAATAAAAACTACATCTCAAAACACTTTTCCCCCACCCCTCCTCTCTTCCCTGGCTCAAATTCACTTCCCATTTTGTCCACCTCCTCCCCCCAGGAGCACAGGCGAATGGGGTAGAGTGCTTGCAGTCATTTAATCACATGTTGTGTCTGACCCTGCTGCCTCCTCTTGGGGGACTCCTCCCACTCTAACCCTACTTCAGCATGGGGTCTTCCCACGAGGGAGTCTTCCATGAACTGCTCCAACATGGGTGTCTGCTACACTGTGACCTCCACAGGCCCCAGAGACACAGCTGCCTCACCATGGACTGCAGGGGAACCTGCTCTGGCACCTGGAGCACCTCCTGCCTCTCCTTCTCTGCTGGCCTTGGTGTTTGCAGGACTGTCACTCTCCTATATTCTCACCCCCCTCCTCCATCTGCTGTTGTATGGTTTCCTTCTTCCCCTTCCTAAATGTTATCCCAGTGATGCTACCTCTGTCTCTGGTGAAGCCTTGGCCAGCCGTGGGTCTGTCCTGGAGCTGGCTGGCATTGGCTGTAGTGGACATGGGAAAAGCTTCCAGCAGCTTCTCACAGAAACCACTCCTTGTAGCTCCCTACTACCAGAGCTTTGCCACACAAACCCAACATATCAATAAATAACCATACATTTATAAAGGAGAGCCCATAAACGAGTGCACAAGGCGGTGGGACGTCAGATGTGGACGAGGCACTCACCAGCAGCGGCTCAGGATGAGGTGAGCAGGGTGAGGGACACACCTGGCTGGGCTGTGCCAGCCCAGGCTCCCCAGTCTCTGCTGCAGGAACCGCCTCGTCGGGGCAGGCAGTGCCTCTCCTTTGAGCTGCCTGGGGGGACGACAGTGACACGGCTGTATTTTTATACGTATATTTACACATAAACACACTGCATTTTTAACGCCACACCCTTTTCTACACAAAATCACGGAATAATTAGGGTTGGCAGGGGCCTCTGGAGGTAATACAGTCTATCCCCCTGCCGAGGCAGGTCACCCAGAGCAGGTGACAAAGGAAAGCGTCCAGGTGGGTTTGGAATGTCTCCAGAAACGAAGACTCCACAACGTCCTTGGGCAGCTCGTTCCAGAGCTCTGCCACCCTCGACTTCAAAAAGTTCCTCCTCATATCAAGGCGGAAATTCCTCTGTTGTGGTTTATGGCCACTGCTCTTCGTCCTGTCACAGGGCACTACTGAGAAGAGTACATCGATGAGACCCCCTCCTCTTCCTCCAGACTAAACAAGCCCAGCTGCCGCAGTCTCTCATCACAAGCGAGATACTCCAGACCCCTCACCATCCTTGTGGGCCTTGGCCGTAGGTCAGCAGGGCCAATTTTACACAAAACGCCCCAATCCCGGCGGTACCTGCTCCCTCTCCGCCATGGCCGCCCGCCCCTCAGCGCGCCCCGCCCCGCTCCCCTCAGAGCTCCGTCCCGCCCCGCGCGGCCTCACCGCCTCCGCGGCACGGCCCGGCCCAGCCCAGCGCCTGCTCTTTTTGCTTTAATGAACTTGCAACAGTAGTGAGCTAAAGCCACGTCAAAACGTTTTGTTTTTCAGCTTTGTGTTGCATGCAGCAGCAGTTGTTCAGAGTAACAGCAATTACCTGCAAGATCAAATAAAATTGCAAGCATTTGGTAGGTGAACAGTAATGAGAACAAAGAAAGAGCTAACTTACTTTGCAAAGTGTATGGATATGCTGAGGGAGCTGGTATGACAAAACTTTTTTGCAGTGCCCCACATAAAGCAAGGACCTCCCGGGATTTCTGCAGCTGTTTCAAGCAGCTTTGCCACTGCTTCGGAGCAGTTTGCCACCTTCAGAAGGTTGGCATCATCAGTTTCTTAAAATGTGCAAACCGCTAAGTACGGTGTGTCCTAGCTGGCACACCAGACAAGAACATGCCCGTTACCCTCTAATGTGATGTATAGTGTGAGATTGAACACATCTGTAGCTCCTTTTCCTGCTCAAACCCCCTGACCCTCACTGACACAGGTAGACCGACTGTGCGTCCAAAAGGAGTCAGAAATCTGTTTGAGGTTCAGAGAGCTGGATCCTGCAGTGTTTTGTAGAATTATTCATCATATTTTACAGAAACAGAGCCCACACTGTGAATTTTGAAGAAATAGAGCCCACACTGTGAGTTCCTACAATTTGTGCTGTGCTCTGTGTCTGATAGCTGTACAGCTGCGTTACTGCCCATTTTACAGTGTATATAAATCTAACCAAATAAGAACATTATTCAGAGCTGCAAGCACTGCACATAATAAGGTGTTAAGACTGGGGAATTAAGTGTGATGTTTGGATGCAATATAACATTGTGTATATTCATTATGATGTTATCTCATTGGTAACAGGTAGATTCTAGACTTAACATTGCATTTCTCTGGAACTGAAAATGCCCATTGGCTTCCATGGACACTTTCAATGTAAAAGACTTGGGGGCTCAAAGGCTTTAGAAAGATCTAATTCTGTTTCTCTTGCTCAGTATAAATGGACTGAATTCTCTCTTACACAAAACCTGAACTGAGCAGGTGATTGAAGCTGAGCACTGATTGAAGCTCAAACCACATTTCCAGTTGTGAGCTCCTAAACGTCCTACTTTTCAATTTAGATTTTTAGATAGTTGGTGTCAGAAGGCTTAGAAATACAAAAAAAAAAGGATTCAATAGTCGCATCAAGCCATGCCATCTAATTTCCTGTGGATCTTTCATGTTTACAAAACCACATTTGTGTGTATGTGAATATTTAAGGTGGCTTTCTGACTTCCTTCAAATGCAAAACTTGCAAGCGCAACACAGAAATACTGAACTTAAAACGCTGACTTAGTCCTTTCCTACTGCAGGTAACCATGGTAGAATTCCTATGATTTCTAGTGCTCACAGACTCG
Source organism: Drymodes brunneopygia (assembly GCA_013400955.1). Classification (NCBI taxonomy): domain Eukaryota; kingdom Metazoa; phylum Chordata; class Aves; order Passeriformes; family Petroicidae; genus Drymodes; species Drymodes brunneopygia. The sequence goes on along the minus strand of VZTZ01006685.1, from coordinate 122,314 downwards.
AGGTTAGAGGAGAACAGCAGAGCTCCTTCTCCACTGGTGCAGCTGTGTTAGATGCAAAGGTTTCCTGAAAGTGTCTGTTCCAGCATATGTAATTTACACAGAACATATCTGAAAATGTGCCTTTCCATGGTAGGTGCTCTTCTATTGGTCTGAGAAGCAACCAGAGTTCAGTTTTGGGAGATGTTTTTGCCAAGACTGGTATCACTCAGCTCATGAGGATCTTGGAAGGAACACTTTATCTTTGCTCTTTGATTAAAGCTGTTTAGCACATGGTGCCTGGGCGGCCACCTGTAGGCTGTACCAGGTAACCACCACACAGCCCACTAACACTCAGGCCTGGCAGGGGCTGGGCAAAGAGCAGGTTGTTCCCCTCTATTTTCTTCAACTTCTCAGATTTTCATTTTGCTAATTATGCACTGAAGTATCACCAATATAGCAATTCCACACTGCACCCTGCACAATGAACTACATGGCTGTCTTTGTAGAAATACTTTCCTCTTTATCATGATACCCCATCTTTTGGGCAGGGAGCAGGTTCACCTGCATCACACAAGTCCGTGTCAAAAGGGCAATAAAGGTCACAGCTGCAAGCAAAGCTTTGATGGTGCAGGTCACCTGCAATTGGAACACAAACAGCTCCTGCAAGTGCTCCAAAATATTCCACTGAGTCTTCCAAAGTTTTAATAAGCGAGGTGATTCAGTCTGATTTTGTTACTTGTTGCAGAGATCCTGGCATTTCAGGAGTACATAAAACTTACTAATTTAAGAAAAGGAATGAATTTTCAGAAGTTGCCTTTTACAAAGCAAAGGTTTTGTAACACAAAACAGGCCCACAGAAACATCCTCCTATTGACAGAGATCCAGTAAAAACGTTCAATCACAAACACATTTCCATTCACTTTTAGTTAAGCATCACCAAGCACTGTAATTAGACATAGGCAAATTCAGGATGAAAAGCAGATGGAAATTCCTATCAGCGCCTTGCATGTTACATCAGCATCAGATGGACATAAAGCTCCCCTGGTTGCCAACCCTCATGACAACAAATTGCTTATACTTGTGACCTGTGGTACAAGAATGGAGAAAAAACCACGGGCATGTGTGGAGGACTTGCACACAGTATTTGGGTTTGACCCTCCTAGTAACAAATGGGTAATTAGTGAAAGCAACAGGACATTAGTGTTACATGATTCTTATTAAAAAGCCCTGCATTACTGTACATGAGTGTATTAACATAGTAATTAATCATCCCCTCCTGGCTCCTTCATAACATTCTTTGCAGATACTCTATCCAGGGAACAGCGTTCCCTCTAGGTAATGTTGTTCTGTTTTACATATATAGATATACACCTTCAGAAAAAAAATCTGGGCATGATTATGTACTAGGAAAATAAAAACATAAATTCCAGGTTGTCAGGGAAACTTGTTTTTAAAACAAAAAGATAATTCTGCCATTTCTCAGGCAGTATCCAATTAAAAGGAGATACAGGTACAAGAGGATAACTGCTTTGGTGTATCATCAGCAGGACAGACAGTGTTCTGAGTTATTTAGGGAGACATGCTGCTTCTTTTCTGCTCACTGTTTGTCAACACAGTCTAGCTCAGTATATCTCTCTGCCTGTTTAATTATTAGGTAGGCAACATTTCCGTGTGATTTGACAGTGATTTTGAGAGACTTGTAATGTTAGTACTCGGCCCAGCAGTAAGAAAGTACAAGTTAAATGTAGCAAATCATAACTTTTCAATTATTCAAAACAATATGCATACAGAGGAATGAAAGGAGTAAAACATGTATTCTATCAATGATTCCATTATCCTCTTGCCATAAAGAGAAGTGGCTCAATGGAGGATAAAAGCAAATTTTAGACTGATTCTCTTCTTGATCATAGCCAGAAGACTGCTATATCTACTGCCAAGAAATTGAATTGAGTTTCACAGAACTCTTAAAAATTAGATAGAAAAGACTTAAAAGAATATGTAACCCATCTCCAGGGAACCTGGACTTTTTCTTGCCAACAAGAACTTGAAGCAGAAATAGGAATTTATTTAACCCAGTAGTTCAAGACAGCTCCTTACTATGTATTAAATTGTAGGAATGATGTAAATGTGCATATAACATTGCAGTATGCCATCAGTATGAACTAAGAAAGCTTAGGTTTTTTCCCCTCTTGATACCTTTTAATACAAAAAACCTAAACTATGAGACCTGATGCGTAAGTTAAAACAATATGGATAATTTAGAGCACAGCTGTTCCAAACTGCCTACCCTCAAGGTCACCAATTGATAAAACAAACCCCAAAAGCTCTACAGAACTCAGACTCCTCACAGTCATTTTTCAAACCAGAACAATCCACTCAGAAGTCCCAAATTCAAGACAAGAGAAAAAAAGAAGAGCATTGAGTGACTCTAAGCCCCCTAAGTCTTATACAGCCATGAGTACACAGGTGACAAGGGACAAATAATTTAACATAAGGATAGTAGAGGGTTTTGGGTTTGTTGGGAGAATTATTTCACTGTCAGAGAGCTGCATTCTTCAGGAGCACACACTATGCAGTACAGAATGTGCCAATTAATGTAGTGAGGGAAATCACCAGGAAGAACAATTAAACAAGTTATAATAGCAAATAGAAATAAAATTTGTAAAATGCAGGATTATATATATTCATACTCTATATAAAATGTTATATATTAAACATATACATAAGTATTGGTTCTATATAATATATATGTATATATTCTTTCTTCAGACTGACATTTGAGCTCAGATTCCCATCTACTCTGGATCTTTTCTAAGGATATAAACTACTGTTAATCTTGGCAAGCTTACATGAACTGGAGTGTATTTTACTCCATGAAAAAGATGAGACATTGATCTTCTGGGCAAACTCTCTTGAAATTCATTTTGATGGACAAAACTTGACTTTTCAGTTTGAACAACTGTTTCATTCTGTTGGCAGACAAAAGAAGATAGAAAGACACAACTGTGTGAAGTATTACATCTTAGTAACACAGCAAAGTCTACAAAAAATATAAATTCACTGATTCCATTGTCCTTGCCCTTTTGCCCCCAAATGGGAGCATCATTTCTTTCAGAGATTTCATATTTTACTCTTTTCATGCCTTTGTTGGGAAGCTCTATTGATTTTTTGCCACCTTCTCCACGTGATGTTAACCAGCTTTTAGAATAACATATAACAATTCAGGGCAAGTGAAAAAATACATCTAGCTGAAATTACAGGGGAATTTTCAATAGAGGGATTATAATTACTCAGGACAAAAGTTGTCTTGTAGAGTAAAGCTGACTGTATTTTTTGTTTATTTGTGAATCGTTTGCTTGTTGGACTACACAAACAGCTTCCAAGGTGTCTCAATATCTCTTTAGTTATTTAATAAGGACTGGCAAGCCTGAATTACTGGGACATAATAACATCATGTTTAAGTGATGTCTTGGGGCAGGATCCCAACTATGGCAGCAACACCTGGAGAGTAAGTATGTATCTCCATTTTACAGAGAGAGGTCTATCCAAGAGAGTGAAATGCATCACTCTGCAGTCTAGCAATACATCCTAAGTGTCCCTGCGATCAGATCCAAGTAACAAGTTGGGTTAGGTGTCACGTGTCTTCTCTCTTCTACGTGTCTTCTCTTGGAATCACAGAGTACAAATCCCAAGGAGTGGATGAGCACACTCAGGAAGAACGTGTCCATGTAGTCCTCTTCAATATGTAAGCATGAAGGTTATTCTGTGATCCCTAGGCAACAGGGTTAAAGTTATGATGAAGCTATTTGTTATTGCCCTTCCCCTTTTCTTCCCTGACTCATATGAGGTTATGGACTCATCTTGGCAAAGTACATTAAAATAAAAGGGCATATAACTCAGTAATCAGTCCTGGGAGCACTCTCCTTCCTGGATTCTGAATTTGAAATATCTGCTGTGCAAGCATATGTTTATAGAGAGCTGCAAGGAGGAGTTAATGTCCATATTCACTCCAGAAAGATTATGTAGTTGCATGTAAAAAATGAATTTGCAGAGCTCTAGAGAGCTTAAGTATATTACTTCTTGTAAAAATAAAACTTGTTGAGCAGAGGACCCAAGGCCAGCACATATATTTGTGCTAAGAATATCACTTTAACTGCACACAAGCTCTGCATGTGATGTCATATGGAACACTCATGGGTTTATTCTAGAACAGGGGTCAAATGCTTCCATAATTAATGGAATTTATTGATTTAGCTGAGGCAGAATGAGCCTGTTGTAGAATGGAAGTCTGATTAGTCTAACCCATTCTCCAGTTCCTCAGTATCTTGGAACTCAAAATTTAAAGGAAGAGAAAGATGGAGCACAGCTCACATTTCTGCTGACACTTGTGACTGTTGGGTTATGGAGAAGAGGGTGTATATTTTGGTCCACAGGGAGCAGAGTTACCCACATACTTATCCTAGGAAATTTAGAAGGAGAATGGAAAACCTCAGTGCACTGTTTGACAGTGTTCCTTGAACTGGAGCTTATGCTTTTCTCATTTACTTGACATTTGAAAGACAATGATAGAAGTTAATGGAGTTTCATTAAAAGGAATCATCCTCCTTGTTTTAACATCTGTGAACACGGTCTTCCTCACAAACAAAACATATGAGATTCTGATCAGTTTTAGTGTTGTTCAGCATCTGTGCCTATACTGCCAGGGACATTCAGAACCATTTACATTAACAGCAAATATTATTTTTACTCTAAAGAAGGAAACATATCCTTATTGATATTCAGCAAGTGGTGTGTTGTTGCAACCAAGATATAATTTACTCACTTGTCTGACTGGATTACATTACTCCATGCATTTTGTAGTTTCATCTGTGAAAAATCGAACTTTAGTTCTACAGCTGTCATTTCCCATAATTATTTTAAAACAATCTGTGGAAAAAGGATAAAAAATAGCTCCAATAGAAACTGCTTCCGGGGATGGCATTTGAAAGGACATTATTTAGAGTTAATGAATTAGACTAAGAAGTTTGTCATATTCTTTATATGAGCTGTGAGTCAGACTTGGTATACAAGTATTTCTACAATTTCTGTACTTTGTAAAGGCCACGACTCCCTTTGTTCCCTGAGAACCCTGCAGTGTAAGCATTTGTCCACAAAAGCACATGGCTTTGTTAGGCTGCCTGGGTAATATTTCCAGTTGTTCTCCTCAACTTTTCCATGTGCTCAGAAGCAGCAATGCACCTGCCCACTGCCATCCCTTGTCAGGGCTCCCCTATCTCAGCACTGCAGCTACCTGAGCAGGGCAGCAGCTCAGCAATTCACAAGCAAAGCCACAGAAATTCAGCCAGTGTGAGGATGGGACGACTGAGTCATTACTTATTTATAAAATTAGCAATTAGAACTTGACTGCAGTAAAAATGGAAAGTCGTCAAAATAGAAGACTGGGATGCTCTTTCAACTCTGATTTCTGCCTCTTTACTTCCTCTGATGTAAATTTTGAAACTCCCTTTGATGAAACGAAGATCAAGCTTCAAAACCAGACTAAACTTCAAAAGATGATTATAGGCTTTCCTACACAAAAATGACTCAGTTTTATTTCCCGAGTTTATCACACACAATGTATTTTTTCTTCTACCTCTTGCTTTTACACTAGCACATGCATCACATATTCCTTCTTGGTAACTACCTTATGCATGTTACCTAAGCCAGACATTATTCTTGATAAATGACTATTTAAATTTTCACTGCCTCTGCTGCATTTCAAAGTATAAACCGTAACTGGATGTTTTATACACATACCAGAGAAATATTTTTCTCACAGCCACAGTGAAAAGTTTTGTTGAAAATATGGAGAAATTGAATGCAATCCAAATAAAGCATTTTTTAAGTTGAACTCAACCATGTAAATTTCTGATGCCAAATAAGAATTAAAATCAGAGGCTACAAGTAGGGGATTATAATGGAAACAATTTTTCCAGTGCTACCTACACTTTTGCTGCTATGCATAAATCCTGTTATCACTCATGTAATAATGATAGAGCAATCATAATTATTTCTGCATTCGACAAAAAAAATTCCCTGTATGATTTCATCCAATGGTAAAATCCTAATCATTATATTATATAGATACTTTTTGTCTGCGTACAGAAAAAAATGGACTCAATCTTCTTTCTCTCCACCCTATATAATTAAAAAAAAATCAGAAACCAATTTTTAGCCAAGCATTCATCAGAATATGTATTGTTAACAGGTGTTGTGTATTACATTTCCCATGCACACAGTGTTGGAATGTAAAACTGTAATACTGCTCCTACGAACAAGTAGCATAATTAAAATTCTTTGTGAGTTTGATTTACTGGGTATTTTCTTCCTTTAAAATAACTACATTGCAAACAAGAGCCAATTTCTTGGATTTGATCTATGAGTTGTACAGCTTATACTTCAGGTTCAAAATGGTGATTTAGACAATAACACATAACAGCTGAATAGTTATTTATAATAGCACAGCACCTGCGACAGATTGTCAGCTGAAAAGGCAAATCTAAATGCTTTCAAATTCTCTTGTGTATTATAATGGCAGTAGTAGTGGCCACTATGGATACAATAGTTAGGCATGTAATGTAACTTCAGTTTCTGATTGCTTGCCATTTTCTCAATTTTATTCCTTTAAGACTGAAAATGTTCATACTTAGTGTCAGTCCATATGCATTTTAAGAAGCTCAGGCACAATTTTAGCTTTCTGTTAATTTTGGGGGCGGGGGATGTCAATGAACTTAAATATTAAATAGAACATCAAACTATTTTCTCGTCATTTTAAGATTTTCCACATTTCCCAGACCGTTACACATGCATAATTAACACAACTTTGGCATTTTTTTTTTCATCTTGATTAATGCTGCTGAGAACTCTGGAAAAATTTGATCTGAAATTTTAAAACTGTAAAGACATTTTTCTTACCTCAATATGTGCCAGGATTTTTCTATGAGACTTTTAGCAGCATCTCCCATTTAAAAATCTGAAATTGTGCATATGCAGTTTCCTTTAAAATTTGGTTCCTTCCCGGACTGAACTCGGCATTGATCATTTGTGTGATGATGTGCTAATTCTGCAGTGATGTGAAACACATGTTAGAAGAAATGTAACAGCTAGTTGCAGCAGACCCAGGCCCATACACAAACCATCACTGCACTGATGTAACCTCCACCCACAACAGAAAGTCCATTCAGATGCACAGTCCACCAAGCAACATTCAGGTTTCCACCAGAAAGAACAGCTGGGATGTAAATGTGCAAGCATCATTCCCAAAAGGCAAGCACTCTAAACCCATTAGAATTTTCCAGACAAGACAGAATTTGAACTCCTCTTGTCTATTAAATATCTATTAAATTACCTATATACCTTCTGAGTGTTGGGAGGCATAAGATGGGCCATGTACTTTGGGATCTTTAGTTGGAAGGTGACAGGGTGTCCAAGTACAACAGTACATTTCTACCAGAACAACCAAAGTCGTATTAAGCAGTAACTATAAAAACATAAGCAAAAACAGCATTTGTCCCCAGATGAAAGGAAAAGTAGTTTCCAAGGAGCTAATTGCTTTAGAATACAAGCAATAGGAAAAGAAAAGAAAGAAACGACTGGTCTGTAATAGAGATCTCTAACAGAGGCTAGGAACAATCCACTCCCTCTGGGGTTGATGGGATGATGCCATTGCCAATTAGCACAAGTACTTTGTTTTATAACATCCATCTACTCACTCTATGACCTGTTTCAATGTACACCTCAAAATCATCTTTGGAGTACTCCCACTGGAGCCAAGGGAATTAGCTTGGCCAGTGAAGTAATTCATATGCAACAGAAAGAGTTACAGAAACTTAGTCAGAAAAGAGTAAGGGAGAGAGATTCATGCATGCTATAAATCTTCTTGGGTTTGTACTAATGTTATTTATCTACTTGAGGTAGCAAGGAGGTTCTATAATATGTTCATACTATGCAATATGGGACAGTGGCTTTGTGATATAAATTGTCCATCAGTAATGCAAAGTGACTTATTTTCATCTGCTAGATCATTACTGCAAATTTTTCTCCTGAGTTTTGACATGTTATAAATCTTCATGAAGTCCGCATTTGTTCTCTTTATCTTTTACTTCCATTTGATTCACTCTATTTTAAATGAATGTAAACGCACTGTAAGACCACCAAGCTTTTTGTAATTTCAGTAGGGCAATGCTTCCAGTCCTAGGAAGAAGTTGATGCCCCACATCTCAGTCTGCTGGCCCAGTTGGGGGCACCCAGACATTTCTCTGAGCATCCCTCACTTCACAGTGCCTGTACCACCATAAGACAGAAAGGATTTAAATGGGTTCAAGCCCAGTTTGAGAGAGCCAAGCAGAGCTCTCTCTGCCAGGGAGTGAGGTGCAAGAGCCCCTTTAGCATCCCCTCCCCAGCAGTAACCAGTGTCCTGATGTCCCTGTAGAACTGTGCACATTCCTCAAGTGCCTTGGAATCAATCCATGCTGAAGCAGCTTTGGCTGTTCGGAGGGCAGCTGTGACTCAGGGCTGACTCACATCCCCTTCATCCTCCCAGCCTTCAGGTGTGTGAGCCCTCCTGGCATTGCTTCTGTCAATGCAACACTCCAGGATCGCTGGCAGGACGTGGCCCTGTGCCAGCCCACGACACCAAACAAGATGTGACCCCTTCCCCTTGCTCACAGAAGTGACCTCTCAAACAAGCTGTCACGTGGTTGGTTTGGTGCACCTGGGTTTATTTCATATGGTCTCTGTCTGCCAATAAAGAAAAGATGGAATGCAAGAAGCAGTAGGCTGCTCCTCATTCTGGAATGACTTCAGGTCTGGTGAGAACTGTTGGGATTGTTATTAACCCTTTCCTTCACTGCCTATGCAGTACAGACAGATGTACTCATCAAGATTCCTCCAGTTGCTTCTCATCAGTAAACCTGTCTCACTTTGGTGCAGCAGAATCCACGTTGTTGCACCCACTTCATTCCCTAGAAGAGCAGGAATAACATAAAGGAATAACATGGCATTCCAATGCCAGAATTATTTGCATACCCTATATTATTCTGACTGCCTTATAATATAACATTGAAAGAAGTAATTGGGCTTTTGTTGGACACCTGTTCCACTTCCCCCTGCAGATCTGCAACCACAGCCACTGACAACTCTTCCATGCTACGGCGGTTTCTCTATAGTTTAATGCTGTTTTTATCTAGGTGCTACTGTAGCCTCTGTCCCCAAACATTCAAAGCAGGAGCAGGAGACATGAGCTTGCTGCTGCAGTTGGCTTTTCAGCTAACTTGGATGCATAAGGTCCAGTGATGTCTGTGCCTGGTGTCTCATCATCATCCACAGATCGTATAGAGAATTTCACTGAATATTCAAAGCTGGACCTACTGGCATATCATGGCATTTGTATATTTTTGGAGTAAAGAAAGCTGGAGCAAGTCCAGTAAGTAAGTCCAATGCACACAGGGTGGTTATGGTAGAATAATCTTAAAAATTAAAATAAGGACTTTCATTTCCAGCTCTTCACTTCTCACTAATTTTTGTGGCTTTGGTCAAATCACTAACAGTTTTTAAAAATAATTTTGATATAAAACTAGGCACCCAAGATTTTCAGTATCATCAAGGCACTAATGTAACTTAAAATGTTTGTAAAAATCACAGAAGATATGTATCAGCACCTTCCAGGAAAACTTAAATTTTCTTTTAGGATTTGTCTCCACTTCCTTCAAACTCTTGATTTCATTATGTAATAATTGCATACACTTTCTAAATATCTTCTAAGTTCACAAGGTTCTACTAAAAATTATTTCATTAATATTTATAAACTACAAGTAAAGCTGTAAAGCTTTTTTTTTTTCCTACAATAAGAATTACACTTTTAGCATTGCATATATATATTTGTAGGAGGTATTTATTGGATTTAATAATCACTACTCTGTGGGAAGCCAGCAAAAATTAAGATTTAGCTGACATTCTTTTATCCAGGAAATCCTGATTAGTGAAATCTTACATAAGAAATACAGAAAAGTAATGCAGTTTTACATTCTCTTTAGGAATAGGCTCTGGGGATCTGGATTTTCCTTCTTTGGACAAACACCTCCAAGGAATTTCAACCCAGGAATTAGACACTTTTGCTTCATCCTTTCATTCTTTTTCATGCACATAAGCCTCTCTGAAGACTGTTCAATAGTTTGCAAGGAAATGCCCTTTATTGTTAGATAGCACTTAGCTCTTTAAATAGTTCACTGACTATTAGTCACAGGTTAATAAGATAAAAGCATTAAATACCTTTATCTGTGTGCACTTCACCTGAAATGAATTCCCAGACACTTCCTGCAATACATGAATACTGCAATTTGCAGGATAACCAAACCAGAGCCATTGGTAACAACCAGAGCTGACATCCCCTTGTTGCAGTTCCTAAGGGTTATAAAGGCCTGTGTATGTATTCCACCCAGAACGTTACATACACTGAAATAAATCAGGGTTCTGTGTGTGCTCCACTTCTGGTCACGTTGGCTCCCAGACAGGCACAGCAGGGCTGCCCTGAGCCCAGGATGCTGCCATGCTCCTTACTGCGAACACATGGACACAGAGCAGGCACTTTTTCAATGCTTTCCTAGTTATCAACACCACTCCTTTTTGGCAGGAACCAGTGTTACACCACAGCAGAACAGCCATGACCAATTGCCAAGCTAACAAGAATGCAATTTTTGGCTTCAGGCTCCAGAAAATGTTAAACCCATCCCTTGCCTCTTCCCCCTCGCTCTGGTAGGCAGGAAATGCCTTTCCTCTGCCCACATCTATGAGGGAAGGTTTGATGAAAGATCACCCTATACTATCAAGTATTTACCTTGAAGTGGTAGAATCACAATGACCTGATATCCCACACCATGTGATGGCAGTTTCTGTGCCACAAATCCCCTCTCTCAGGCGATCTCTTTGAGCTTGACAAGCTGCCTGACAGCAAACCAGATACTCCGATAGCCTTATTCACGGGGTATAAATTAAAGCAATGTTAGCCCATAGCCTGTCTTTGACTATTGGAGAAAAATAGTTTGTTAGCTATAATCCATCATATTTCAAACCATTTGGCAAAAGGCAGAGAAATTCTTAAATGATGCTGTAGTTATAAACCTGAGTAATTTCTTTATATTTATTTTAACAGTAGGGATTTTAAAGTGTCCTCTGGGAGCAAAAAGATGTTTGTAGAGATAAAGCTTTAGGGAGCAATACATTCATGCTGACACGTGTAGCTGAACCACCAATTTTGCTTTATTAGTTTAGTTGCTGGATTTGTTCCTGATATCTACAGCTGTATTATCCACTCATAGGGGTGGATGAGTGGGCGGAATGAGGTTGATTACAATTGATTTAGTAACCAAAGAGTAATTTTTTCCATTGTTTGTTCAGCACATTACTAAACATATGGCTTAATTACAGTTGCCTTGTGTTCTTTTTGGTGTGGTATTGCTTATTTTACTGAGACACTGATTTATGCAAAATATTAATTGAAATAGAAAACAGACTTACTATGAGAGCTGACATCTACAAAAACATCAGTTGGTTATATTTTGCACTGAGTCTATTGGACTTCTCAGGGGAATCAGTGTTTACAGTTTAATTTGGAACAACATGGGCTCCCTCCTTCCAGAAACAGTGATAGAGCAGTCTGGAGCATGGGTAAAAAAATTTACTTTTCCCAGCAGCTGTAAAGGGAAATCCTCAGAGTTCTTGAGCCAAAGTCTCAAAAATGTGCTGAGTTAGCTGTTCCATTTCAGTGTGATTGCAGTAATTGTATGCAAATGTCTCATTAAAAGTAATTCAACTTTATATAGCTATAAATAAACTCCTATGCTATTGTAATGTGTTTCCACACCATTAAGTAGTATAATAAAGATGCATGGATTCTCTCAATAGATTAGGTAATAAAAAAACCACCCACCCCCAAAATCAAGCAACTATACATTGGGAGATCTTGTTTTGTTTTCAGAGTCATCTTTATAATTAATCTATTTGGAATAAATAATTCACCAAATATAAATATAAAATAATGTTCAGTCACAGAACTCATAACTCAATATATCCAGGAGGAATGCTTTTATATTTCCTATTCAGGATTTTAATTCAATGCATTGAATTTTTCTGTCTCTTTCATAAACCAAATCTAATATAAAATCAACTTTATAACCAGATAGTCAAAATACAGAATTAAATGGTTTTGCAGAGGCACTCATAAAATCCTCCCAAATATTTTTTAAGAGAGAGTATTAGAATTTTGTAACCTTCACTACCCACTAATAGGATTCAGATATCTACTGTGAAATGATCCAAATATTTCCTGGGTAACAGCCTCTGCAGTTATAATATTAATTTCAAAGAAAAAAAATAACTAATACACATATCTCTATACTGCTGTACAGAGATAGAGGAAGAAAGACCAGACAATGAGGGAAAGAAAAAGCGAGCCACAATATCAAAGTCAGCAGGAACGGCAAAGAGAAGGGTTTGAATACCATCATTGAGACCATATCCAAGGACTGGCAAGAATAAAAAACATAGAGCAAACCCAATTTAAAGTTTGTCCTACAAGGAGGTGAAGATTCCCAATCTCTCAGTGGGGTCATGAGCTGGAACACTCACACACGGCCAGTACACACGGTGTTAACCACAGTTACTGCCTCTGCCTGCACTAGGCTGCACCCAGATGATTTTCTTTTGTGCCGTCCTTAAAACTAAGAGAGGAAACTCTGATTGCTCAAGAACAACAACAATACTTGACATTGTTGTGGGGCCATAAGGAGGCATTAAAATGGATGTATGGTATGTTCTTGCCTTAGTTTAACACCCAAAGATATTCAAGGCTTCAGAAACTGAAGAAAATACATCTAGGAGAAAAAAAAAGGAGAGAGAAGACAGGAGAAGAGTTGAAATTCCAGTGACTTTTTAACAACAGTAACACAGGAAAAGATAGCATTTCAAGGCTGTGGGGGCATCAGGAGAAAAAAGTTTGGGAGGCATGGACAATATGCTTATCTACACTGAAGTTAGGACAGGAAATGGGCACCCTCAGTGCAAGGTGCTTATAGACGTGTGGTTACTCATAAGTGACAATCATGTGCATTCTGTCTGGTTGGTTTCTGCCCCCTCTCTGCCAAGCTGGCAGAGAAACAAACCAGAGACAATTGTTTCATATCCCAAATGCTTTCAGTGGCAATGTTGCGAGGTGCAATGTACCCGATCCTTGCACTGGTGTCTGCAGGGGCACACAGAGCAGGCTGTAAAGTGAGGCAGCATCCTGGGAGCAGCACAAGCAACTGCCACAGCCCCAAACTCAGCCATTGCCATGCTTGGTCAGCTCCTACAGATTCCCAAGCCCTTCCCCCATAGCAGAACTATATTTTCCCCACACTCCTGAGACATCATGGGGTCTGTAGTTGAGTACATCAGTGCTGGCCTTCTCTGCGAAGGGCTGAATGCAGCTGCAGTGCATTCACAGCTCAGGACTCACTGCTGCTCTCCCACTGCAGTGGGAAGGAAAGGAAGGGCACAGAGCAGATGTATTAAGGGGAGTCAGCTCAGAGAAGATGCCAGGCACAGGGGCACAAGCCACCAGGTCTCCAGAAGAGGCTTCTTGTTCTCCCACAGAAAGTTCTAAGCCAAGGACCTAAACCTGAGCAATTCCCAGTCGGTGCAGCTCCTAATGAAGTTCATGGGGAAAGGGCAGCACTGATAAGCAGGGTCTGGTGCAGTAAACTTTTTAATACTGTTCAAACACGCTTCAACTGCTAAAGACTTCCCCATGTTGATGTTCTTGCATTCTTCAAAGGCTTATAGGAATCCATTAAACACAGTCTTATGATACACCCCTAAACGTTTCCTCCTCCTGGAACTGAATCACAGCATGAGACAAGATGCAATTCAGTGATACAGCATGCATAGTGACAATTTTCCAGAATATGATTATAGGAGAAAAAAATTCCAAACCCATCACAATCACTCTCACATAGTAGCTTGGAAACCTGAACCAACAGAAGAAAAATAAACCAACAGAGAATGAAAAAGATATAAACAACTCCAAAATGAATTGTTTATTCAAAATCGCAATATAATCTGTATAAAATATTTAAGATGTTTTTCTATTTATTCCTGAACCTAGAGTGATTAAAATGCCGCCATAGTACACTGTGTTGCTCTTTTTTTAATCACAAATGCAATTTTAAGCAAGTAGACAAACTCTAGGAAATTAAAGTGAATATTTATGTCCATATAAACTTCTTAATGGCAGCATTCTTGCTGTGAGCACAGCAGCTGAAGAGGGTGGATTAAATTATTTTGGCCAGATCCTGTTAGTATTGTTTTCACTGGCGAAATTCCCACTGACTTAATGGGAGCTGGATTATGTCCTGATTTGAATTAAGTACATATCTCAGATGCATATATAACATAATCACTGATATTCTGTGCGTACACTCTAGTTTTCATGTCTGTTTTCCCTCTGAGTTTTACTGATGCTCTGAAAATACCAATCAGGTATGCTATACACCAGTGATTAAAGGTGTGCAGTCTTGTGTTTCCAGATGTACGAAAATTTGTGGTTTACTCACATTTGAAATCAGAAACCACAGTCTGAATGATATTCAGCCTCTTGAGTACAGGGCTTCAAATCTTGGTATGTTAGGTCCTCCTCTTGCGGGCTTTGCAATACATATGAACAGCATTTATTTAAAAGGCCAGAGAATTGCAACACATTTGGCAGTCAACAGATGCTGTTGGTACGATATTTTCTCTCTCACTCCTGTTTCCATCATTTGGGAATATTGAAGAATATCCTGGAAAAACCAGGAAGCTTTTGGGCTTCATTCCTTCTGTCTTGAATGATGATCTCATAAAAAGAGAACAAGCCTCCAGAAATTTTAGGAGGACATGTTGATGCACAAGGGACACTGCTCCATCAAAGGTCTCACAAGAGCAGGAATAGTTCCATCTCCCTCAGCAGGGTGCTTCAACAACCACAGTTCTTGGAGCTGGCACTGCTCAGCTCCCTGTTGAAAGTGGGACAGCCCCTGGCTGTCACACTGGCAGTTCCACCCCGAGGCACCTTGTCCTGGCACATGTTTGTGGCTTTGCTGTTCTCACCAAGCCTCTTTCAAAGCTTGCTAAGTGTGTGCTGAGGGAGGAGCTTGCATGGAGCACACAAGGAGTCGGACGCCTCACTACCTGACTCCAGGTGTACGCAGGGCTCCAAGAAAGGGAAGAACAGCCCTGCAATGAGGCTCAGTCAGAACACCCAAGTGCAAGGTGTCCTTTGACACACCTTGTTCCAAAAAAAAAAAAAAACAATAGCTGAAGTGGTGATCCTGAAAGGTTCCCAGGATCCTCAAAGCTAATGGGAGTTAGTAACTGCACACTCCATATGCTCTGGGTCAGGCTCTGGTTTCACACACACAGAGGGGAGTGAGTTTTCTAAACAAGTGCTCCAAGTCAGTGGAGATTTATCTGTGATTACTGTGGCCCATCTTTGTTTCAGCTTGGGAAAGCAATGTTACTTAGAAATGACAGTGTAATTTCCTATGCAGAGGCTGTTTCTCTGTATGACTCATCTGTGTATTGCATTCTAGGATGTAAGTATGAATCATGGATAACTGATAGAAAAATGCAAATGAATCCATTAATTTTTTTTTTTTTATTATGCTCTAAACAGAGCAACTTTTAAATTTTTCTCCTGAATGTGAAACTTACTGGAAATAAATTGTATCAAATCCAATTGAGAAATCCTTGCATTCTCTAAAGCCACAGGTTTCCCTATTGCTGTTTCAGTGGGACTGGGGATGTGGGGGTGGTTGTTGGTGCAGTTGATTTTAATTTCTTTTTTTGCACTAAGCATACAGCTGGAGCTTTATGGCCAATGTCAGCAGCAGCAATGGAGTTGGCTTTTTGATTGTTTGTTTTAAATGTCGTAAGGGAGACGGAAAATTAACTGTTGATGGTTATTATTAGGTATCAGAGAAATGGGCTGTAGGTGAGAATCTAAATCCAGTAATTCCAAGGTCAGTACCGGACACTGAAAGAATGATTGTGAAGAGGTTTGAGAAATTCACTGCATACATGTTTTAAAGAAAACAACCTGCTGTAGCAGCTCAACCCTACAGCATAAGGGAGTAATTTAATTATGAGGGTGGAGAAATCACCCTCAGAGGGGAACCTTGGAGAGGAGCAGATGGTGAGCACCAGCGAGTCAGTTCTCAGGCACTGAGTGCAAGAACCAGCCAGCCCAAAATCAGGCATTCTCTGCCTGGAGCCCTGCAGGGAGAGCAGCCAGGGGACACACGGCCCTGCAAAAGGTTTTGGGATCTTGTCTTCAATCTCCAGGGACACCTGTGCAGAAGAGGATGGTCACAGCTAAAGGAGGGCATGTGGCAGGCTGGAACAATTAAGCTAACTCATTGATTTCTTTCCTGGATTGTGCCTTCTCTTCCACAGAACAGGGGAGACGTCTAATTTCAAAGACTATATAAATCTATGATTGAAGTGTTTTGATACCCAAATCTATTTAGTCTCTGCACCATCCTTTGGTCTTAAAGTGTAACATCAGCATCAAGTATTCAGTTAGGACTGATTTGAACTCTAAAGAGAGCAAAACCAAATCCATGGTGTAATGAAAACTGCCAGATTAACAGTATTAGATACAGAAACAAAGACCACCTAATTTCCAGGGCTGGAATTTTACCATAGCTTTATCTTGCCTCGGAGCTATTGTCCATTACAGACAACCCAAATTAAAGTGCGTGGATTTTTTCTATATACTGCAGTCTGCATGCTACTACTTTTCCTATTTGAAGCTCATAACACCAATTCAGAAAAGAGACTATTATGCCTGGCATAATGACCAAAACTGAAAATACCTTTTCCTGGAGTCCCTGGGGAAACAGGACATTTATGCCTTTGATGAAATTAAACTGACAATGTCAGTTTAATATTCTCGCATAGAGAGATTAGGATAGCTTGTATTTAACTGTATTTTGCGATTCAGTACACATCTCCCTGTCCAAACCTCTGCTTTCTGGAAGGAAAATCAGATCTGCTAGATCTGATTCCTTACAAGTAGACGAATTTTAAAAAGAAACTGCCAAAGTAAGAAAATACAAAACTGAAAAGCTGGCTATAATATTTGCTTTATGCTTTTTGAGACAATATGTCCTGAAATGAAAAACAAAATGTGAACTTCATAAATCTCAAAATCTGTAATTAAGAACAACACCTGACAAGATCATTTTTTTCAGTTGACACATAAATGTCACTTTTAAAGGAATCTTCCACAGAGTGATATAAAAAAGCAAAGGGGCAAAAATTGCTCTGTCTTCATTGGCAGAAAACAAGAAGGGGGTTTTGTTAAGTACTTACAGTGACTGAGCTGTTGACTTGGCAGCCACATCAAAAGTGTGACAGACTTGATTCATGTTCCTGTGCAATACAAACAATGACACAGGGCCAGATCTGAGCAGTTCTCAGCAAGTAATTGAAGGGAGCACAAACACATTCTAAAGAACCAGCAGCGGACAGTTCTGCTGTTAATAAATAGAATCGTGAGCTAGACATGCACCTTGTTATCCTATGGTTTTCTCCAGTTATTTATGTAATTTTAAAAAGCCCTTTTTGCCTTGGGTCAGGGACTTCCAGAGATGAACTGGTCCAGTTACTCTGCAGAAAGCACCAATTCCTGTCACTGGTGGGGCAGTTTTGCACTACCTGTATGTGGTTACACAGGTGATCTGCCTCCTGCTGCTACAGAAGTGAAGAAGTCTTTGCAAATAACCCCATGTACTTAAAAGGCAGCAGAACTGGAATGCATTTTGCTTGATTAGGTATAGCTGCAGTGATTCTTCTCTGGTTTTGGAGTACAGTTCTAAATAACACAGCACATGCAGTTCTGTTTTTAAATGCAATGCACTGTCCACCAGTACCAAGATAAATGAAGTTACCAGTATCATAGCAAATTACAGTAGGTCAATACATAATGCTTTCATTTTCCAGATGTTTGAATCCAAGCCATTTCCAACAAAGATGTTCATATTTCCTCCAAATTAATAATGCATTTTCTAGAGACATCTTATGGAAAACTCTGCTAGTCCACCATTCATACTGAAGTCAGAGGCAACATACACTTAAATGCAAGAAACTCAAGAGTGTGTGTAGTGGGGAGGAGGGGCTGAATCTAAGGATAAAAACTAATACTTTTTTAAATTCAAAATTCTTAGCTTTGGTCTCTAAAGCATAATTATTTTTGTACTCACCTTCAACATCCATGATCCTAACTCGTTTAGGTGAACTATTTTTTGCAGATACTTGGGGAAGTAGAAGAAAGGGAGTCTTACTAGAAATAGAAAGTAAGGTTAAGTGCGCTGAATGCAGCGCTGATTAGGAATTTAAAATTCTAACTTCCTTGAAGTTCGACATCTATTAAAATAGGCATTAAAGTAATTTTTAAAGCAAAAGAAGAAAGAAATCAAAGCCTTACAAAAATCTTATGTTTAAGCTGTCTTTTCACCATAAAAGTGTGAGTTTTTACTAAACATACTAAGCAGCACAGAAAAGTTTCCCTTGACTAGAAAATATAGCCCAGGGCTGCACTTAAAAAGATGAGGTTATATTGAATCTCTAATAGCTTACATCATAATTTTAAAGCCAAGACAACTTAGTTTCTCAGTTTTTACTGAAATAAAAATTTTGTCCAGGTGTTTTCTGTTCCTTTAAGACTTTTTATGCTCATTTTCACTGAAAATTAGTTTAAGCAAGCCCCTGATTTAAGAGCTTCAACGTTTTAATGTGTGAAGAACTCCTTCAGAGAGCCCATCCAGGAAAGAAAAGCAATAATCACATCTGGAGGCAAACAAAGCATAAATCACCGTGCTGGCCATCATCCAAGACAGTAGGGGACAAGTGTAAAAATGTGACTGAAATGGCAGCACAATATTCTAACCACCTGCTGTTAACAAGACAAACCAAAGTTGAACATTATACTTCTATTGTCACAGAACATTGCACATGAGAAGGAAAGAAGAGTGGGGATTTGCAAGCTGAGGGTCAGATTCACTTCTGGAATAACAGGGAAAAAGTCCTTTGAGAGACAATAGGAAAATAGCACTTCTTTAGATCAAACCCACACTTAAACCAAAGATATTCCAGTTGGGAAGGGCTAAGCATTCAGAAGCTGCTATTTCTAATAAGTGCTTTAATATTATATTATTAATTTAAAATGCAACCACACAGTTCAAAGCAAACCAGGCTGTAATGGTAAAGGGCATTTGGAATGCTACACACACCAGTGACAATTTAGCTTGTCATCAAAAAGCAAATATTACTGCATGAGGTGAATGCCAAAGCACTTCATTACGTAAAGTTTTACATGATGCATAAAATTATTATCAGCTAATGTTTAAATATAAGCAAGATTCCAGTCCATCTCAAGGATGCATTATTTTAGACACTGTTCAGGAATAAAAGGGGTAGGCTCTGGCACAAAAGAATAATAGTTTAAAAAAATTTTAAAAATATTAATTGGATTATCATGGAGGTGCGTTCCCCAATGATAACCTTTCAATTTGCAGTATCCAATGCAATATGACATGATATCCATTGCTACCCTCTTATAGGAAAACTCCCTCTAACTGCAGCAGACAGGAAATCTTTGACTTTTTGGAACAGACGAGACCTCAATTATGTGGCACAGAACACAAGAAGTGTTATCACCTAATGATTTCTAATCATTAGGTGACAACGCACCATAGGTCTGGCAAGACTCATCTCCATGTTTTGAGTCTGATGAAACGAAGCTGAATTTTTGCTTAAAACATATTAACAACATTTTGAAGTATTTATGAAATACTTCAAAATGAAAACAATAAACACAGCAAATGGAAACCAGTCATTTGATGAGCCGTCCACTTAAGGATGCAAGTCTGAGAGGATTTATGACTGACACCAGCTGTAATAAACTGGAATTGCAGCCAAATATTGAAATTTTGTTTCAAGAGTAGACACCATTTCTTTATATTCCTATGAAGGCCAAGTGAGCCATGAATTCAAATTCATTGAGAATGGGTACATTTGATTTATGGTTAAAGAGAAAAGGAGTTTTCTGTAAATGCAAAAAAAAATTATGAGAACGTGCAATGTCAGAAATAATACAGAGACCTGAAATATCATTGTATGAATAATATTCGCTATCAAAATGGTTTATTTGCATCACAGTGTAAATGTAAGGTCATGTAGAGCTACATCTACAGAAAGAGGCAGTCCTGGTTGCACACAGAATCAGCTGGATGCCAGCCAGCTCCAGCAGTCATTCTGGCTTGGTGTCAGGGCCATGGAGAGGAAGGCTGGCTGGGATTTCCAGACTGGCATTTGTCTAAGCATCAGCTTGGGTGGTGGGGAGAGCACACATTGGGCTACCTACAACTGGCCACTTGGATACGTGCTGAGATGTCCAGCAGACAGATTCCCACGTATGTACCCCACTCTGGAAAAAAAACCCCAACAATTACAGCATTTTTCTGTAAAGGTGATAAACATTGAAAAAGAAACAACCCAAGTTGAGAAAGCAGGAATGGCAGATTTGCAGACAGAATTAAACAACCAACTAACCAAGTAACAGGCCTCCTAATAGCACAAAACAGATCAAAAATCAATTAGCATAAATGAATCCAAACTGGGAGGACAGTAATTTTGTGCTATTGCCTTACCACCTAAAACCTCAGAACTACTTGGACAGTACTAGTTTCCTGAAAAAGACTCTTTTATTAAGGGTTGGAACACACTTTTGCTACTTCTTGCCAGGGCTAGTAATCTGTTTGGAAACTATCCTGCTGTACAGCAAAAAAGCACTACTATGGGATAGCTTTCAGTGGGGTGACCCCCTTGATCTCAATACCAGACTTTGAACAATAACACACAATACAAATGTGAATAGATTTTATTTTTCCTTCACATGGAAAGCATCTGTTGATACCCAAAGGCTAACAGTCACTGCAAAGCAGACCCCCCCTAGGCTGTAAATCCCATAAATCTGGTTTCTGTAGAAGAAAACCACTGTACAACATGCTCTTTGGAGGAGGTCTGAGAGGAAGAGATAGAAGATTCAGAAACAAATAAGAAAGCCAGGGGAAAGAAAGCTTAAGAAGTTTGATGAAACAGGATAAAAGCCCAATTGATGAGCCACATTACTCTTATTCCTCTCAGCTAAAAGAAATTTGCTGAAGCGCAAAGTACATGTGGTCGGCAAAGGATGTGTGCAGTTAACTGCCTGATGAGAGAGGGAGGCAGAACATTTATCCTTTCTACTGTTAGCCAGTAGTTAGCAGTGGTGAGACTTATTTAATCTTATGTTTTCTCTGAGAGCAGATAAAATGGAATGGAATTATATTCTGCGCTTCTATGCACGCTTGTGGGGCAGCACTAATAGGGAACTGTCACTGCTTGGGGCAGTGTTTCTGTGCTCCTGCTGCAGGGCTGCTCTCCCTGGGGTGCTTACAGTTTTACAGCACTCAGAAGAGAAGACACAGTAAGTTGGTCTCAATTGGCACGTGCGTGCACATGCCCTGATTTCAGCTTTACCAATGCAAGATTGCTGTGTAAAGCAGACCATGCAAATTTTCCTCTAAATATCAACCCTCTCACAGTAATTTCCATCCCTGCTCCCTTTCTCTGAACTGCATCAGGGGCTATGAGCATATTCTTTTTTGTTTCACCTAGAAACAAAACACTGTGTTAAAACATTGTCACCAACAACAGCCTTTTAAAATATTATTTTGGAAATCTATTCTGATTTTCCAATACTTTGTCCTTTCCTAATTATGACATATCTCCCTTCCCCTACCACAACTTTGTAAATCTGTTCACACTCACTTCCAGTCCTCTGTCTTGCAGCCAGCATTTGTCCATGATGTAGAGGATAAGGGATTATTCACCAGAACACAGCAATCCCAACCCAGGCTCTTTACAGAAAGTTAAGAAAGGTGTGAAGAAACTGCTTGCCCTTAACATAGTCACAATTTAGAGTGAAAAATAAAACCTTCCTATAAACCAAAAGAATTGTTTAGAAAAATGTAATAAGAAAGGCTGGCTGGGAATCACGTTTCCTTCTTTGTAGGATTTATTTACTTTACCACAGCTGGGGATGAAGCTCATGCACGTGGAGAGTTCCTCATGCTGGGGGCACTGAGCAGAGCAGCCACAGCACCACGTCTGTAACTGCTGACAGCATCACCCACACTGGCTGATGGCTCTGCCATGAGCCCGGGCCTCTCCAGCCTGGGGGCATGAGATTGTTGGGCTGCAGAGCTCAGAGAGTGCCCCAGAGCTGGGGATTCAGCTATGTCTCAGAGCCAGGCAATCCTGGTTTGGGGAACACCCATCCTCCATCACTGAAAACAATTACTGAGGATCTTCAACAAGATGAGAAGCACAGCAGGCTCAAGTCATCTTCCTTCTGCCCCCATCTTACCCCCTATGTATCCCTGAGCATAGGGAAGCATGAGTTTTCTCTCACTGAGATACTGCACAGGAGGATGAACCTGTGCCTACGCTTTTCTCCTTTTCTTGTGTCTAGAATAGTCCTCTGAGTGACCCACCTGGTGGAATGTGATCATGCTGCTAATATTTGAGTATGTTCATCAATCATAAAAAATAAATATGGTTACAAAGCCAGGTACATGTGACAAAAATGCCAAACCAATTAGATTCCTGATAGAACTTTGCCATATTCTATTACTTTGCTTTGCTTTCCATACCTATTTCTGATCTTATGCCAGTTTTGCACAGGCACAACAAGTTTGACTTCAGTGGAGCTAATGCTGATTTGTAGCAGCAGGCAATCAGAATAAGACTCTTATATTTCCTTGGCAATAGGTCCCCTGAGAAAGCTTGTCCATCTCCAACAGCTGTTGCTTTGCAACATCTGTCTAACTTTCCTTTTAAATGTCCATATTTTCAAGGGTTTTTTTAATGTCAATCAGTGTGAGATAACATCATTCAGTTTTTCCTTTTGCAATCAAATATTAGCAATCACAGCCAGATGTTGTTTTCATTACAACACCAGCCCCTTTTCAAAAAAGTTTCAATGTTTAACTATCAAGAACACTTTTTATTTTCCTTTCAATTGCCAAATCTTCATGCTTTCATAATCTATTTCACCCTGACATCCTGTCTACAAACATGGCACGTTTCATCACCACTGAATGTTTGCTTTTGTGTTCTTTTCACTCTTTTCCTGTTTCTTCTGCAGTGTGTACTTTATCCTCAAACCAGGTCAGTCCAAAATACTACAATGCATTTCTCTGTCTAAAGATATTTAGAGATCATTAAGGAGCAGGTGGGGGAGGGCAGATGGAAGCGGACGAAAATTTATCGATTTCAGGATCTGAACTTTAAAGAACTGCTTGATCCTTTCCTTTCAAATTTCTGCACATATCAAGGAGAGACAGAGTTGATATATTCAGTATTATAGTCCGTGTCTATGGGGATAAGTTCCTTCACAACTCAACCAGCATTTGATTGATGTTATAAAATTCAGACAGTTTGCCATCTAAGGAAATGCTTCTATAAAAAATGAAAAAAATGAAAAAAACTTAACACAAAATCACCACCTCCACGTTGTGCATTGCTCAGGGGCTCTGTTGTGCTAAAAAGAGTATACAATCTCAGTCATAGAGGGAAGCAAGAACAGAAGGTTAAATTCCTCTCTGCAGAATGAGGGGTTTCACATGTGCAGCCAAGGTGTAAGGAACTCAAGTAGGCCTAGAACAGGCATGGCGAACGAGTAAGCAGAAAAATATTTGTCTGAATGAGTCCATTAACTGTGGACTTCTGTCTCCAGTGCAGGCCAGGTTTGCCCTCACCAGTTCTGAATCAAGGAGAGGAAGAGCCAGGGCCAAGTCTTTACTACTGTGTATTTACCAGCTCAGAGCCACTGAACAGTGGCTGCACTTCCCCAAAGCAGCTGCCTGGCTCTCAGACACGTAGGTTAGTGTGTGTCAAATAGAAGAAAGGGGTTTCAGAGCTAATCCTGCATTCAATGTGATTGCAAGATTAATTCCCAAATGGTGCTATATATGAGCAGATCTTCACCATACAATGTTTCCTCACTGCAGAATACACAGGTTCTTATTAAGGGTCCAATGTTGCAAATCCAATCAACAATGGCAAGAGGATAAGCACCTACTTCCAATGAATTAATGATACAGGCTATATCCATATAGATAAGATTGAAGGAGCAGACATATTCTGAAGGAAATTTATATTCCTTAAAAATAAACTTGAAAAGAATCAAAAATCAGACTGTAATCAGCACTGTGTTTACTCTGGTTTGAAGAATCTAGCATATGAAATCAGTCAGAAATGAGACAATGAAAGTATTTGTCATCACATACCTCATCATTATCTGCATTGTGCCAACTGCCAGAATGAATGGAGGGTGGCATAACAGCTGCTAAACAAAGAGCAGGCAACTGTGGAATTACCTTGTTTAGAGCAAAGACTTCTAATCTTTTACTGCAGAAAGAAAATCCAACTTGTTAAATTAAAACACAGCTCATGAGTACATCAGTCAACATGATTGAACAGCTAAGCATATTACTCAACTCTCCTTTTCAAAATTCCATTTCAACTTCTGCATTTTCTTTGCTAAGAGCAATGACATTTAACAGGATTCTTTAGATCACTTCTGTAAAGCAGTATCCTAATTACAGTAAATGCTCTCTGTACTTTACCAGTAGCTTGATAAAATTGATTTGATTTTTCTTTTCATTAGCAAAGGAAACAAAAAACTAAAACCATGGTTACAGACAGGTTGGAAAACAGTTGCATTATGCTTCAGAACTGCTATAAAGAGGAAAAAAAGTTGAAGAGGAAGAGAGGCCTAAAGAAATGAAGTATTTGTTGTTTGCATAAACAAATATATACCCTGCTTCTAATACATTTTGGACACCTATTAATATACTTAGAGCTTTCAGGAAAAAAACGAAGTGCTTAATTACAGCTATTTTGTGCTGAGTATTCACATTTTTATACAGAAAAGACACTGTATAAAAACACTGGCTATGCAGTCAAATACTCCTAGGCCACAGGCCTCAAGGAGCTGGTGAGCCACCTCTCACAGTGGATTGTTTAAAATGGCAACAGGGAGGCTTTTTGCCAAATTCTTCGCTCTGGAAGGTAAAAGGAGCTCACAGCAGCAATTTCAAGAGCATGCAGAACACATTCCACTGGGGTTGTTTCATCTCTGCAGATGGGTCCTCGAGTGCAACACCTACATCAGCATTTTGACCAAAGGTGACTGTGACATGCACCTCAGTTCTGCACACTTCCACATGGCCAGCACAAGGTGACTCATTCTCTTGTGCTGATGACTGGTTACTGAACCACCAGGGCAGGTTTCTGATGTAGAGTCGATTAAGGTGTGTTTTTAATACAATGGTAGAAGAAAGAAGATGTTAGAAGAAAAATACTGGTCAGCAGGTGCTGCTGGGAAGAAAGGGTATGAGCTTCATCTCTTTTGCCTCAGCTCTTGTGCACTACTTGATTGTAGTACTAAATTTAGTTAAACTGGAGTATTCCCAGTTTCATTCTGCGCCTCAAAAGCCAGATTACAGCCCCATTTGGCCATACCATCACCAGGCTCAAAACTCACTTCTTAAAGCCACGATGATGTGCTGGTGGCTTTGTGTCCCACATCACCAATGGCCTGACACAGCTTCCCCATGCAGAGAGAAGAAAGATCCTCCTAGCATCAGTGAAAATCACAGCCCCTTTACAGACAATGGAAGGAAAGACAGGCTTCTCAGCAGCAGTTAGCTGAGAGAAATAAGCAAGGCACTTCATTTCCTCTCTCTCCCTCTACCCCACCCAATTAGCAGGGTTGAAAATTTTCTCAGCTCAGGGTGCTGCTATTGTGAAAATAAAGTCACTCTATGGTCATGACTGCATAGTCACTGCAGAGACAATGCCGTATGTTAGATAAGGGCTTTCTGTGAGAAAGTAGCTTTTAAATTGTGGAACCCAAACAACTACTGAGCTAGGAATAAAGAAGCAGGATAAGATAATTTCTCTGCTATCACATGTTTTGAGTGTTACAGTTAGGAAGAAAAAAAAGGTCACTCAACTCTAATATGACAAATTTGTATTACTCAATTATCACTAGAAACTTTCCTCATTTCACTGTTTTCTTTCCCTTGAAAGGTCTAAACTTGCACACTTCCCTCCAGCATATTTTGCTCTACAGAATAACTGTGTTTTGTTGATTTCAAGTCATGGGCACTGTGGTCATATGAATGAGGAATAAACTGCAATAAATAAACAAATTCAAGACACGAAGTATAGCACATCTTCTATTCCATTCCACCTTGCAGTATGCTGTTCACTTAAGCAGGACCAGATTGAGACAAATTATATTAATTTCTAATGCAGAAAGAAGATCCTAAGGTAGAAAGAAAATAATAAGTTACAAAAGTTGGGGGGGGTTTTCTTCTCTTTATGTATTATTGTGTTATTTAGATTGATTAGTGAGATCTAACATCAGTTTAATTCATGTATCCATATGATGTTCAGAATTGTCACAAGCTTTACTCAATGTCTGAGTGATATATTAGTACTTTTATTTCTGATAATATTGAAGATGCCACCAAAAAAGTCCTATTGGTCAAATGTCTGAGGAGAGTCAGGAGGGAAAGTTGTTCCAGCTAAATGCAGAAATAACTTACTCTTACTTCCGCCTTCCCTGCTCAACAATACTGCAGCAAGTAAATCTACAAGCAGAAAAGGCATCTCAAAGGGCTTTTGCCATCTCCATTCTATGCAGGAGCATAAATGTAAGGCAAGGCAATGAGGATTCAGAGATACAGCTTTTTAGGTTGAAAACCATTGGAGACTGATGCTGCAAGTTGCTCTGGAGCTTAATTCATCTTGCTATAGAGCAAAGACAAATATGACTTCATTTCCTATTGAAGCACACAAAATGTAAAATAAATATTGCCATATATGCAGAGGATTTAATTTCCTGTAACAGCATTCAAACACTCTCACCAATGTTTACCTCACTATACCAACTCAATTTTATATTTGAGTAATGGAGTCAGGTGATCAGTTTTACAGGATATTCTCCCAATGAGCTGTCAGATATTCACCAAGATATTTCATGTGGCATTACCAAGCTATTTGCTGGCCTGCCTAAGCTGCAGTGCATGAAACACAAGCTTAGGATAACTAGTTCAGCATGGTGCTCCCTACCTAAATACAGACTGCACTGAACCCAAAGTATTGGGGTATTTGCTTAAATACCACCTTTCCATGAGCTATTTTATCTGCTACTGAAGATCTTGAGGCAACAATCGGTAACTTTGGCCTACATTCTCCTCCTGCACAAACACAGCCCCAGTTTTGCTCTGCATTTGGCAGGACTTGGTATCTCAGCTTGTTTCACTGTCCAGAGTGCTCTGCCTGGCCTCCTACAGCAGCCCCCATTCTGCTTTGTTTCCCCTCCAATGCACAGGATTCAAATGACCCACAGAGTCTGGAGGAAGCAGAATCTGCTGCTTATGCAATTAAAGGCTGCCAGAGATATGGGCAACTTGGTATCCTTACCCCTAGCTCTGCTCTCTAGTTCCTATTGAAAAAAAAAATCAAAGATGAGGGAGCAAGAAGAGGCCTTTGATGAAAAGATCATGAGATGATCTTTTTGGACCTTGAGATGAAATGGCAGGTCACAGATCGGAACCACTGCTGCTCTTATCTTCTATAATCATTCAGCTGCTTTGCACCATCTCTGCCTCTCAGTAAAATCAAGCTATGTAAAGGAGTGCATTTGGCCCCACACTATTACTTTGTTTTAATTCCTTTCCCAAAGAAAATTTGCTCCAACAGCTTGATATGAATAATTTTTAAAGAATACATGATATTAGCTGCTTCCTGCAGATAAGACTTCTGACTTTTAAAGTTCTCTGTTTTCATTCCAATACTTTGATTAAAGGTTTAAAGAGATTCAGTTCAGTCATTTTAACTTCTTTTCTCTGGAAAGCAGTAAAGGCTAGGATGGGGAAAAAAAAAAAAAATAAAAAAAGAGGCCACAAAATGAAATTCCTGAAACAGGACTTCCATCCCACTTTTCTGTGTTATATATAGTAAAATTTACTCTCTAGAAAAAAATTGGGAGGGTAGCATACTAGGTAAGCCACATTCATTCTGTTTGAGTCTTGAGGAGAAGCCTGCACATGGGAAGATGTAAGTCACAGTTCAGTTGAAATACTGGAACTGTACTGGTTCAAATCTGGAATGTCCAATAACCTATTATAGAAACTTCCATCAGGCTTGAACTGTTGGCAGAACAACAGCAAAAGAAAACAAGCATCATTAAAAAAGCCCTCCAAAAGGTATCACTGCATGGGGAAAAATTCAGCACCTTGTCAGGGGAGAGAGAGGAAATACCAGATTACTGGGTCAGGTGCTGGGATGTGCAAAGGTAGCTCAGTGTGTCCAGCCCTGAGCTACCCGTGTGGTACCAAGGATATCACAAAACAGGCAATAAAAATTGGCCATTCTTGCCACGAACCCACAGAGAATCCAACTAACTGTTTCACACCCGTGTTACTATTTTGATTCTCTACATAGCCTTAAGGCTTGGGTGGCACCTCCCAGTTTCATTTTATATAGCTTCCCTGGTTTCTGGAGTGTTAAACTTATCTCTGATAATAATCAGTGTATGTGGAGTCCATGCATGAAAGTTTGTCCTTAGCCATGCTGGTTTTAGCAAAGTCTTCCTTCACACCGCAGCAAAAAAGCATCTTAGCAAAACTTGCTATAGAGGATAAAGAAGCAGATTGGAATGAAATTATCTTTAAAAGCATCTATTGGAAATATTTTGCTTAAAATTATGTAAATTGATCTATAAATGTTATTTCACAGCTTGCCAACAATAGCAGATACAATGTGCTCCCTTGTTGCATTAAGATGTAATAGCTGAAATATTTTTGTTTGTTTGGGTTGCATTTAATGAGTCAATAACAGCAGCTACTACTTAATTCTAATGCAGATGTGGTTTTCCTTTCCTTGATCACAGTATTTGTACCTGCAGTGAAAAATGGCTCATCACTTTGTTTCACATTAAGTAAATATCTAAATAACCCCTGGCCCACAAATGAAAATTCACTGTGAAACTTAAAAAATTTATTACATTTTTAACATTCCACACCAACGGCTTTTGGATCTGGTATTTTAAACAAACTGCTTTTTAAGAAATTCAAATACCACTGCTATACAAAACCAAAACATCTTTTGAGATGCCTATTGTATATAATTTCTTCTACAACTCCTATCAGTACTTTATTCTTTAAAATTTATTTCTCTTGTGACATTTATTCAACAATTCCTAGGGGTTCAAAAGATGCTGTTTCCTTCCACAGCTAACAAGTTTGCTACCTAGTAGATGGCAAGATACCCTCTACAAATTCATATCCAACATTGTCTCCAGGAAACTGGAGTACTTGCATTTAACCAGGAAATCCTCTTTAATCAGTGCCATTCAAACAGTACCTGAAAAGGTGTCCCTTCATTTGGGAAGTGAGAAACACATGTATATTATGTTTTCTGGTTCAGCTACCCTACTTCACTATTCCCACATACAAGCACCTGTCACACACTTCCCTATTTCTCCACCCCTGCCTACCTTCCTCCCTTACAAGACATTTTTGTTTCAGGCCCTCTTGTTATGCTTTTATTTGCATGATATTAAAACAAAACCTTTCATTATATTCCAGCTACTGCCCCAGCAGCTACATTATTGCTTGTTTCATATGTGTAACCAACTATTTCATCTCTCTGCTTGCTTTTTTCTCTTCTGATTCACAAGAGGAGATATGAGATTTCTAAGGCCACCATGGAAACCAGAATCCACCAGAGCAAAAGGAAGATGTTACAAGTATTAGGCAGAGCCACCAGCCTAAGCTTGAAGAATTACAATTGTTCTCCATTGGTGACACAGACAACTTCATTTTGTTAGTGTAGCAGTGTACTTCATGTTTAACTGAGTCTTTAAATTGGCTTTGCAATAAATATTCCTCAACAGAACAACATGGTGACACCAAGGTCCGTGCAAAAGAGGGAGGGGAAAGAGGAGATTCCCTGGGCCTTGGAGCTGAGATTCTTCTGCAAGCTGTGGTGAAGACTGTAATACAACAAACTTTCCCTGTAATTCATGAAGTGCATGGGGGGGATGCAAAATTCACCTGCAGCCCGTGAGAAGAAGGTGCTTGCGTTGGAGTGTGTGGATGCTGAGAAGCTGTGATCTGGTGAGACGCTTGCACAGAGAGAACTGTTGCTTCCAGAGATAGGACTCGGCTTTTAGACTAGAACAGCTCATCCTTAAAAAAACTGTACCCCATGAACCAAATGGCCCACGCAAACAGGTGTGAGAAGATTGCTTTGCCTGTGGGAGGGACACATGTTTGCAGCAGGTTGGGTGGGACTGCTACTCGTGAAAATTAGAACCACGTTGGAGAAGTTCACAGAGAACTGTCTCTCATGGAAAGGACCCCATGGCATAACAGAAGACTCCTCTCCATAAACGAGCTGAAGAAAGATTTTTAGAAGTGACAAAGTGACTAAAAACCCCATATTTTGTCTCCCTGCACTGTCAGCGGGAAGGAAAGAAGAGTTGGGGGAGTAGGGGGGGAAGGTGTTTTAAAGGTTTATTTTAGTTCTCATTATCCTCTTTTAATTCTGTTAATAAATTTTTCTTTATAACTTTTAAGTTTTGGGCCTGTTTTGCTCCTAAAGTGTTTCTTCCCAACCCTTACCTCAACTCATGAACCCTTTTTAATTGCTCTTTCCCCCTCCTCTGCTCAACTATAGCAGAGGAGAATGAGTGATTGATTTTTCATAGGTGCACTGGCATTTAGCCAGCATCAAACCCACGACACATTTTTATGATGCAAAAGCTACATGATCATCAGAAAGTTTTGATTTTTATCTTGGTAACTTCATAATGGATTTTTGCCCTCTTTAAATCCTCTTCACTAAATGCTCTTTTTGTTTCCTTTAAATTCTGTTCACTTTCACTTCACACTTTCATTGCTAAAATTTCCTGGATATTTTGGTGTGAATGAGCATTTATATGTTAAGCCTTAATAGCTATTTAGTTGAGTTTCCTCTTATGTTGAACACTGTTTCCAAACTATATTCAGATGTTCCAAGGTCTGCATATCTCATGGCTTTTTTTCGGGCAGTCCCTGCTGGTTTGACTCATAGATCTCACACATATTTAACCTTTCAGCTATGTTTTTCTGCAGTTCAAACCATTATTCTTAGTGAAGATGTCAAAACCTGCTATCACCGAAGACCTGGCAAAACAGTTGCTCTGATCTGCACATAGATGCCCCTTCTGCACTGCTCTTTTTTTCATGTTTCTCTACCAGACCATGATATTGCTCTTCACTCAAAGACAGCATAGTTTGTTTCTCAGATTGGAGTTTGGCTAATAGTCTGCCAAAGGATATCTGTCCACTCATGTTCTCTGAGAAAACTGCCAGTGATTTTATTCCCATCTGAACTGGTCACTTAGTTGATTGTGCTGCATAATGAGTGATAGACCAAGCCACACATAATAAATCACATTCCCCCGTGACTCAACATCAAGTCCTGCAGTCTCTTTTCAAAGCTTATAGAAAAAACACCCCCAAAAGCTCCACTCCATAAAGGGTCCCTTTAGGCCAAGATGAAAAGCAGATTCACATTTATCAATCCTTGAACAAGAAGACTATCAATCACTGAAAATACTTAATGCAAACCAGTGAAGAATGTTTGCTAAAGGCAAACAGCACGGAGCATGGAGTTACTCAGGAATACAGGGTAAAGTCAAATACTGATTGTCTCTGCAGATATGCACAACCTATACATGACACAAAGACATGCTACCCTTTGCCTACACAAACCAAGATCTATAAATCATGCCAACACTCACCACAGTTTACCTCTCTCACCTGAGAAATTACAGCATTCTTGCTATTTATGAGTTGCAGGGTACAGTGGGATAAAGTTTGTCCTTGTGAATTTAAATGTTTCCAGGGTATTTTCAGAGGTCTGGCAGTATCAGCAAGCCTTGCCATGTTGCTGTAAGGAGTGATGATATATTGTTGCATGGTATGCACTGTGATCCTTACTGCTGCAACAGAGCACTTGAAACTTCTGCCTTGCCAGCCAGCAAAGGCAGATTTCCGACTGCCTGTTTACACACAGCAACATATTTCTCTAGAAGAGTTGGCCATATTGACTCTCACCAGCCAATTTTAATGAGACCAATTTGTACTGAAAAATGGATTAATGATGCACAGCAATTACTTAGCACTGCGTGTGAGCAACTGAAACTTTTGCAAGAAGGGAGTAGAGTCAGTCACCTCTAACAAGGCCTGTGCCCATAGCCTAATTTCATTTGTTCTGTGGGGTTCCTAAGATGTCCATTATAGTGATATTCAGTTTTGGGTTTCAGCTATTTCCTGCATTTAAAGAAACCAGATTTTTATTGACTAAAATGATCTCAGAGCAGGAAACTCAATATATTACTAGAACATAGGTCCCCAGACAATTAGCATGAGCCACATTTACTCAGTGAGTCACGTACTTCAGTCTCTGCAGTGTCATTGAAGGCTTTGAAATGTGCCCTAAGTGACTACAATAGCATTTCAAAGACCCCCTCAAACTCCCACAAATTTCGACAAAGTGAAACTGAGCAACAGACAATCTCCAAGAGACCTTCTGTAAAAAAAACCACTTTCTGACAATTCAATTATCACAGGAAAAAGATCGGAAAGAGTAGTATTGTGAAACTAATTCATTCAGCCCCAAGGAAAACTAGCAGAGTATTTTAAGGTTTGGTGTGCTGCAATTGATTGGCTTCAATATCTGCAAGGGTATGTGCAAAATTTGGTTGTAGATTCTCCTACTTTTCTGTGACTTTCCATAGTATCTATCAAATGACATGACAGCTTTTCTCCTAGTTGGGAAAACATGGAGAAACTTGATAATCAGCAACTTCTATGATGCTATTACATTTCGGCAAAATGAGCTAACAGTTATTTGGTACAGAACAATAAAAACCAGACAGATTTGCTTGTATAAATCTAAACCTGATCCAAATAGCACTGTAATTTTTGAAAGAATTCCAAAGGTTAGATTTACAAAGTATTAACATACATATGCATGCATATATATATATATGTGTATATATATACACACATATATTAGGAACATTCTCCAACAATCAGTGAAGTACAACAATTTTCCTTGATACTGAGTAAGTAAAATAATTTGCTCTTGGTCCTTGCTGGTTTGAATCCATCCTCCTCAGCAGATTGTGCTGGAGCAGTCTAGCACACAGATGGGGCTGTTGTGACCTCTGCCAACTGGCTCTGATCTGAATGCACAGTCAGCTAGCTGAGGACCATAACTACCTCTGATTCCAGCTACATTCCTATCAGGGCTTGGAATGGAGGTGCTGGTGTAGCATCAGGAGAGGGGATCCCTCGGTCTGCTGGGAGGGCACAAGATCTCACTCACCTGCTTGCTGCAAGACCAGCAGAAACAGAACTGAGCAAGAAAAGCTTTGGCACACAAAGTTGGTTTTTGGGTGTGTGCCCGCCAATGTTTATGTTGATTTCTCCCCTAATTATGAATAACATACACTAACATAAACACAAAGTAAAGCACAGTTCACATTCTAGTACTGCGTTTTGGGGCCAGTTCTCATCCACAATTTTCCAAACGAGCTATGAGCACAACTCAAATGCAGCCACATGGCAGCACAGTTTAAAAAGAGAAGCCTATACTAGTCAATATGTGGGGAATTAGCTTACTAAAGTGAGAGCAGCAACATTCTTTGGTCTAAAAACTAAAATAAAGTGAACTTGTATTACACATTGTTGGGGAAATATTTAAGATACTTATTTGTTTGGTAAAGTGTTGGTAAGTTTGTTTGGTAAAATGGTAGCATTTTAAGAACAGGATTTGTAGCAGAACTTTCAACCAAGTCCAAATGGGGAAATGCTGAAACCCTCATGAGAGACATTTACTCTTGTGACACCTCCTGCCTTATGTTTGGAAGAGAAATGACTGAAGAGGCTAAAACTAAATATTTGATGATTTGTGTGAATATAGAGAAGCAGAGAGAGAAAAGTGCTACACAGTAGTCACTTGAGTCAGTGTTTTTCCTCATTATTTGCTCCCAACTAGGCCAACCAAAGTGCCAAAGGGGATGCCTAGCAGGAGTGTTTGAAACATCAGCTCCCTGGTGACCTGTATACCCTTATGTGGTTACATACTCCACTCATGTCAGTCACTGCAGCTTCTTCAATATCAGTGCTGCTATGCTCAGCCCCTGTCCCAAGAATTCTGCATTTGTTTTCTTCTTTTCAGCAAAGCACACGCTTCTTTTACTATAGTCTGGTAGCAGCTTCAGGTGAGTAAGAATTACGGTGATAGTCACCCATCATGACCAAAGCTGTTTCTTACTTGCACCACTGTGCACATATGAGTGGGATCCAAGGTATATTGAAGGAAACAAGGGGATTGTTCTTAGGCTTCAGCATTGTATCATTCATAACCAGCTTCATTTGTGAAAGCTGTGCAGAGAAAGAGTGAGCTCCATACAGGGAGACGAAGGCAGAAAACAAGTATGCAGAGCCTGAGGCTACTGAAGAGGGCAGGCACACAGCCACCTGATACAAATAGCTCATTTAAAAAACAAAAATTCAGTTTGTCTTATGCTTGATAAGGTATAGGATGAGAAAATTTTCATCTGTCAAAAGTACCTGACCTTTAAGGTGGAAAGTAAGAAAAGAGCAGCAAGAGAAGCAACAATAACCCTTACAATTTTGAGCATGATTATCATTAGACGCTTTGTAATTTTCACTGCTGTTGGCTGAAACTATACTTTTGGCTAGTTTATCAATTATAGAAGAAATGAACTTATGACTACTGCATTTCCTGAGGGTGTTGCTGGTGACTCCCCCACTAGGCTTCTGCATTACATGTCCATCTTTGTTCTGATGATTGCCAGGCTTCCCCCACAGGGCTCCACTTTGCACCTCCATGATTCACATGCCTCAAGTCTAAGCTCTCAGTAAAATATTTTCATTTAGAATGATTTCTGTAACTATATTATGAAATAACTGAAAATTGTGCATATATATTATCAAAACATGCTAAGTGCCTCATGGAAGCATGGTGTTTGCCTCCAAATAGTCACTTCATGAAGTGCAGGAATTAATCACAAAGGAGAGTTCACTTCAGCAGGGCTTGGAAGCCCAGTGCTCTGAATGAGGGGCACTTTGTGGAGAGGCAGTGAGCCTGGCACACCAAGGGCTCCTGGGAGGAATTTCCACAGCACCGTGTCAAGCAGCTTGATTGCAACATTCAGGGCAAAGTCTACTATTATCTCATTTATTATGTGATTAAAGCTTCAGAATATTTCAGGTGCTAGGTTAAGTGACAGCTACATGTTTTCTGCTGCTCCTCTGTTGTCTCTATCTGGGGACTAAGTAATCTAAGCAATATTTCCCTGCACTACCTGTTCAACAGAACTACAATAAAGCCCATAGACTTAACTGACAGGTACATTTTATGCTAGGAAGCTAAAGGGTTATTAGAAAGTGGTTCTTCCTTACAGCTCAGATGGTCTGGGAACCCATACCATCTCCCTTTATATATCTGAGGCATGTCACAAATATCTAGCTTTTGGATTTTTTCTTCCCCTGCTGGCCAATTTCCAACCTCATTTTTTCCCCCAGCTTTGTGAAATCTTAATTTCTGTCAGTTTTCACAAGCTGCACTTCAGAATTATTCCATCCATGTAGTGACTTCATCTCAGAACAGCCAAGATAAACAATTCCAGTTATTTTATGCATCTCTTGATCAGTTCCAGATTTTTGTATATTTCTTATGAATCTGGTAACATAGTACCATGCATTTTGGCAACCCGCTGTTGTTTCACTCAACAGCTGTAATGCCGTGCTCTCTGATTTATGTTTTTTCAATTAATGTTAATGCTGCAATGCCTCTGATTACACAGGACTAAAAGCACTTCTCAACTGGCAAAATTTAAGATCTACTCCAACCCCCAGTTAATATAAAGAAAAATGCTTCAAATAACATAATTTATTGAACCATTAGTTAGTATTCTACTTCACTGACCTTTTCAGAATGTCTAAAGACCCACAAAAACAGAGGCTTCTTGAAAAACAAAAGACTAAAACATCCCCTTTAATTACACTCCAGTGTCATAATATGCCCTCATACATTAATTTATATATTGAAAAAGAAGCAAGACAATGCTGCTCCACAAAGCTGGAACAAACAGGTAAGTTCAGGCAATGATGTTAACAACACTAAATATCTTTCCAGATGTCAAAGGTCAGTATCCTCAGGTGAGGGAATTACCCTATACCCAGTACTCAAAAGAATTAATAGTCATTGATTTAGTTGCCTAGCATTTAGGAATCTGAGTTTTGGGTCCATTTTGAAAGAGAAAAGAGGAGAAAAAAAAGGTAAAAACAATGTTCTGTTACACAGTTCATGCTCTGAAAGTCTCAGACTTATTCAAATCTGAGAACATATGCTACCAGCCAAGTAGGACAAAAATATCCAACTGATACCAAGTACATTAGTGTAATTTATGCATTCATAAAACTGATAGACACGTTTCTTAAAAGTCTTTAAAGTAGAAGTAATAATTGAGCTAGTCAGCAGCCTACCACTAGCAATTAATCATTCTTACAATATTCACAACATTCAGTTTTGTTCTTATTATTCGAGGAAGTAATGATTAATTGATAAAAGTTTAACAAGTGCACTAATAGCTCACTATTGATTAATTGATTAGCTCACTAATAGGTGCTCCTAATTGCAAACTCTCAGGGATAATTTGGTCTGAGCTACTTTATGCTAATTTGTACAGTATTAGTCATAACAGTCTCTGATTTCACTTTTAGAACAACGTCTTCCTACAGTCACTATATCTAGTTAAGAATTTTATCTAGTTATTTGCACGAGGAACACTGCTGAATTGCAAATGAAGGAGCCTGATTACCATAAAAGATTAAAGAAGAGGTCCTTACAAATATACCCCCACCAATTAAAAGCCCTTGCTAATTGGTTTCAGAGATAACTGTTTTAAAGTACCTTTAATGACAACATTTACCCTAATCTCACATAGTTTGAAACCCAATCCCAACATCTGTATCCCCCATTTTTTCCTGAAGTTTCCTTTTAATAGAAGTACTTCTCTTGGACACTGAAAATCAGTGGGAGATGCTGCATTCAGGTATCTATTTTCCATTCCTGCATTTGTTGTACAACCAGAAGGCTCATTGAAGTAAATGAGCTCAAGCTACTGGGCAAACAAGAGTTAGCAAACAACCAGACAAATAAGCACGTGCTTACAACAGCCAAAGAACTGAACAATGGAATTTGCTACCCAGTGGCTCTTTGGGCAAATCGGCCACGTGAACTCTTGTTCTTCTAAAAATGTGCCAGCTCTCCATTTCTTCCACAAACCATTTAATACTGTGCTTTTCAAGCAAGCTGTGGTGTATGCCAGGATCCAGGAAACCCCTTGATCATGTGGCAAGCCCTTGCAGATGTGGTAACAAGGTAAAATCAAAATATATCCTGCAACAAGTCCTTTTCTCCAATGCCATTTTACAGACATAACTCTTCTTACAAAGAAGAAATGCAAATAGCAACAAATACTTTATTATTCTATGTGGAACAGGTAGATTTTTTTACAAGGCATTTAAGTAACTACTTTGATGTTTCCTGGAGTACAGAAATACTCAGGGCTCTTCCATGATACTGGATGAGGTCTTATCTCCCCAAAACCTGAAGACAAGTGATCAGTTCAGACACATTTGGAAACACTTTCTGCATCTATTCAGTTTTCTTACAGAAACCCACATTGTGGATTACCTGACAGATAAAAAGCCATGCTTGATGAGTGCTCTCTACATTACTGGTTGCCCCATTGGTAAGCTGATCACACAACACAACTGGAAGCAAGGCACAGCTAACTTCTCTCATCTGCAGCTTTTAGCAACTGGGGAGGTTTGACTTGAAACCAGAAGCAGCTGCCAAACAGATGTTTTTGCTGAGGCATGCAAAACTGTGTGCTATATGTCTTCGACTAAAATTGACAGTCCAAATCTGCTAGCTAGTAGTTAAGCCATCATCTTTTACGAGGCTTTGGGAAAGAGAGATGCAGTATGGACTTGGTTGTGCATAAGAATTGCTGAACCTTGTGACTAGGATGGAAAATTCCCTTTGGGATGCTAAAGAACTTGCCTGTGTTTGCATTGGCCTAGGTACTGTCCAATGACTGTAGGATAAGGTGAAAATTATAGGGCCTGAGCTCCTCCCTGACAAGGGTCATGCCACGAGTGTGTGTGCAATATGTAGAATTTAATATCTGAAGCCAGTGTTTAAGCTGCGAGCCAGGATCTGTCTTTTGTAGAACAGCTTGATAAATATTCATCTCTTCTGCAGAAGCAACACTTCAACTTAATGCTTCTTCCCCCCCTTCATTATCGTTATCAAAATAGATATATGCATAATAGAGGTCCATTAGCATCTTTATCAACACTGTAAGTGGGCCAGGGAAGAACATGAGAGACTCACATCAGTAGCTCATTGAATTTTCTCTTCCCCCTTCACATGCATGCACTTCTCATTCCTCACCATTACGGACTGGATTTCAAAGTTCCTTGAACTTAAATGATTTATTACTAATGCACTGATATCAGGCAGAAAAATAACTTGTTTTTCTGCCTGAGACCTGTCCTTCACATGGCTTGAAAATAATTGTCAACTTAGTGGCTAAAAACCTGAAAGCCAGTGATTAACTTTAAATACCAACATAAGCTCCAGTTGCATTATTCTAAAACTTCTTATGCCATAAACATCTCCATGGCACCCAAGTGCCTTCCAGTAGTGCACAAAGTGACCATGACTAACATCTGTCACATGTCATTAGCACTCTCATCCCTCAAGGGGGAAAGCATTTGCAGTGAAGTGTTTTGTTTTGGTAAGAAACTAAAAGAAAAAACTGCACACAGCTACATGTTTATCTTAGAGAAACCAAAACCAAAGAGATGTACTTTACACATGGAACAGGGTATGAGACCTCTGAAGGTCTGTAGCTCTTGGGGTAGTTTATAACATGCTCTCGGAGTGCCCCCTTTGCAAAGTCTGCTTTTTGGCACTGCCCTCTTGATCATACGGATGCTCCATCAGGTCTGAAGAGAAAGATGTCAAACCCAGAGCTGCCTTCTAGCAGGCCTGAGCCTGAGCCATGGGTCTCTGAATAGAAGGAGTGAGGAGCTGACCTCGGTTCAGTGCTGAGTAATAAGTCAGCACAGTGAAGATGGACTTAACATGCTCTGGGAACTCCTGGGAGTGAGGAGACCCCTGTGCTCTTTGGAGTTTCCAAGACTCATGAGGCTTTATGGGGAGGTACTGCTGAGCTCCCCTTGGAAAGTGTCTTCTTACAAAGGTGATTACAAATGTCCTTGCTGGCTGACTGGAAGCCCTACCACCCAGCTCTGGTTTACCTTCTCCCATCTACTGTCCAACCCCACCAGCTGTGCCATGCTGCAGAGGCACAGCAGGGTAGTGGGACAGCATGTCTGGTCATATGGAGGAAGAGACAAGCAGTGTGTGCCACCTTCATAGTACTGCCCCATCCAGTCCTCTGCAGGCAGCAGCTGGACAAGAACTGGAATGGAAAAAGCTTGCTCTAGTTTGAAGTACAGCCTCTCACCAGTGCCTGCCAAGACCACCCCAGTCAGCTGAATTGGTGAAGCTTGGAGAGTGCTCCTCAATGTCCAGGATTTTTCTAGGACTGGAATATGAAGCTTCAATTACACTATCTATCTAAAACTTGGCCAGCAGTATTGTATTTGAGGAAATGTGTCTGAAAACAGGTCTCTGGCTTAGCACTGCACGCTCAACCTGTAATTTTACAGTGACTAATCAATTCATTACATGTAATGTTGGCTTACAGGACTTCCTTGAAGACCTGGAATGATACAGCGTCATCCATGGCAAGGAGAAAAAGCCATCCCCAGACGCTTTTTCCTTTTGCTCCAGACACTCACAGAGATTTCCTGGCTGACATCTCCTCAAGAGCCAGAAGAGGGTTCTGATTCATCAACATATTTTTAGTCTGACCTTTAGCTTCCTTCTGCATTGGCTTCAGACAGGAGGAACACAGCAAGACGTCAGACCACTTTTAATCCAGTAGCCAGCATCAGAACACAGCAGTGGCTTACCTGCCCAAGCTTTGGAGCACAGCTGATTTGCTTGTGCTGGTAGCTTTGCTCAGATGTCTAGAAGAGGTCCCTAAGCAACATCCAGGGGCCAGCTCTGCCCACCCCGCTGCAAGGGCTCAAACCTGCTGACATGCAAGTACAAGAGAGGTCAAAGTCCATAAAAACTTGCTCTTGGAGGCTAATGCAGGAAATGGAATGAACCCATTCAAAATCCTAATTTAAGTCCCTGCAAGTTTGTCACAGACATAGACTCTGTATTTTAAAGAATGTTTTATACAATAAATACCTTGCAAAAGAAAGATGCATACTTTTTTGTGTGCTATTATTTGCTATTTCTTATTTAGCTATTTTATCACACATGAACATTTTACAGTTGCATCTGTGGATGGTATATAGTTACTGTAGTGACAGAAGTACTAAAATATCTTTAAATGCCTCCATGGAGACATCTTTTTTCACCTCTTTGGTACAGTTGTATTTATAGCAATAGCAGTTGCTAGTTTATCAAGACTAGTTACTTTGACTTATGATATTTTCCATATTCCATGAAATATCCCTTATTTAATATGCTTTTCTGTGACATTTCTTCTCTTGCAAATTTTACTGGTGTACAATACATGGATAACAGTGAGTAAATATCTTATTCTTTAAACAAAGAAAATCCTGTTCTTGACATGCAATAATCCTGCAAATTAAGAGCTAAAAGGCATCAGTGGTAAGTGTGGATATAACCTCCTCCCCCCTCACAAATTTTTGGTAGTGACAGACTGAAGAAGTCAGGTGCACTAAGGCAAGTAAATTTTTGTTTTAAAAAGCTGACCCTAAAAACGCTATTCATATTTCTGAGAAGAAAGCTGGAAAGGGATGAGTTTGAGAGCCTGCACAAACCTGCAGCCCAGTTGCTAACAAACAACAACCAACCAACAAAACCCTAAACCATCACCAAACACCAGTCCTACTGGCCCAGCTGAGTTTGTAAAGCATTTCTGCTACTACTGAATCAGTAATTCCATTATTTCTCTATTTTGTTTGGGTAACTTCCACAGGATACAAAAGGAAGAGCCAGTACCTCCAGATCATAAGAAACCAAATCTTTCTACTGTATTTTACTCAACTCTGATTGTAAACATACATAGCCACAGCATAATATAGCTCTGGTTTCAATTCCCAAATGCCTCACTTTTCAAATGTTCAGTTTTGTAACCTCGATGTGTAGGACTTCAAAACTGTGGAGCTTGCCAAGAATGGGTGGACAGTTCATCCACATTCTCCCGAGTATGCACTACGTCCCGTTAGGACACTGCACAATGTGCTACATTTATTACTGGCTATATTAGTTCATGCTTCACTACTGACATCATACCAAACAATGCTGCCCTCTTTCAGTCCCTGCTGCATTTGTAAATCTGCCCTTCAACATCTCCAACACAGCTTCAACTCTGCCTGATCTGAAATCTCAGCCACCTCTTGCCTTTCTGGTTCCCAATCAAGCTCAGGAACTGACTGTAGTTACAAGTTCAGGAATGCATGTCCAGTCAGCACACTGGAAGATTCTTGAACTTGGAGCACCAGCAGATGAGTCATTTTATGAGGAAGGCTGGAGAGGGACTTTTTAACAAGGGCATGCAGTAATAGGATGAGGAGGAATGGCTTGAAACTGAAGCGAGGTAGATTTAGATTAGACATTAAGAAAAATTCTTCTGTGAGAGGGTGGTGAGGCACTGGCACAGGTTGCCCAGAGAAATTGCTGATGCCCATGCTTGGCAGTGTTCAAGGCCAGGCTGGACAGGGCATCGAGCAGCCTGGTCTAGTGGAAGGTGTCCTGCCTGTGGTGGTGAGCTTGTGACCAGATGATCTTTAAGGTCCCTTCCCACTCAAACCATTCTATGATTTCAAAGTCCAGCTCTCATTGTCCAAGCTCACTTCTTCCTTTACAGATGCCTCCTTCAATGTGTGCTTGTTTTGATTATCCTAATTTACCTACAGGTGACCTCTCATTACACCCTAACACCACCTAATTTCTGCATTTGGCACACCAACTTTCTCCCCAGCTTCTTGCAGTCCATAGCAACACACAAAAAGCTTATTCAGGTTTGCATCTTATTTTCCAGTCAAATCCCAGTCCCACTACCTTTCAATCCTTTGAATGGATGATCAGTTTGGATCAGTTTCATTAAACATACTGTGCAGAAGAAAATGGTACCACAGGAAAGCTATTAACATACAATGACAAAAATGCATATTTGGAAAGTATCCATTTCCTTTGTGCATGATAGCTCACAGACTTGTAGCTCTTTGCAGAAGACAGTTAAGAGACTCCTGTCAAGGCAAAGATTAGTTAATCAGTTAAAGATATATATATAAAGTTTATGCAGAAACTGGACCCAACGCAGAACTAACTGTGTTATCTGACACCTACAACAGCCATGGCAATCCAGGCTCACACAAGGCAGCATTCCTGGCTACAAAAATCAGGGCCACACATTCTGCCAATTCAAAAAATAAAGATTTCTGAATTTCTGACTCACAAAGGTCTCTCCTGCCAGTATTAGACAAACTTTTAGAAAAGCTCAAGATTTCAAAACGTGCTCAAGAAAAGTACTAAGTATTTCCTGACTCACCATGGAAGTTAAAGAATTGGCAAAATGTCTTTAGCTCAGAGTGCTGTAAATCAGAATCCTGAGCTTCTGGGCATTTTGGGCTGCAGTTCAACCTAACTTACCTTACCATGATTTATATTACCTCTGTGCAATAAAAATAGTTTGGGACAGCTTAGGCAGGCCCCCATCATCCTTGCTCACCTCTTTCCCTGGTTCCCATTCTTACCAAATAAACACACACCCCAAAAGCCCCCCTCTCATATACCTAAAACAAACCCCTGAAAGTCAGACCACTC
Source organism: Drymodes brunneopygia (assembly GCA_013400955.1). Classification (NCBI taxonomy): domain Eukaryota; kingdom Metazoa; phylum Chordata; class Aves; order Passeriformes; family Petroicidae; genus Drymodes; species Drymodes brunneopygia. The sequence goes on along the minus strand of VZTZ01006685.1, from coordinate 79,063 downwards.
AGACTAGCTGCAATTATTAACACAAGGCTTTTTGATGTAACTCTAATTGTAGTCCATTTTTGTAGCACTTGCAAATGTAGCAGCTCTGTCTTTGGGCTGACACATTGAGAACTACAATGTAATGGGCTTATTCTAAAGGATTCTGGTTTCACTTGGTGCAGTCGAAAATAATAAAAAAAGTTCCTTCTGTGAAGAAGATACCTCAAATCTTCCAACAAGCACATCACAAACCATGTTGTTTGTCTTTGAGACCCTGAAAGGGACCTTCAAGAAGAGAACTGAAAGGATCTTACGAATCCTGTTTTAGAAGAGCCTCTGTTTTCCAATTCGATTACTGACAAAAAGAATCCATTAGTAGGATTTCTAAAGATATATTGCATTTGGATAAACTTCAATTCCTACAAAGTTAAAGTGAGAACACCAGATGAGCAGATCCCAATCAGACCTCCAGAACACAGAGCTACTGGAGAATATCAATCAGCCATGGTTTTTTAAAGAGCAGCAGGACTGTCTTACCCCACTGAGAAACCTCACAGAAGATGGTATAACTAAAATACTCCGGTGGGATAAAAATAGTTAATTTTTGCTCTTGAAAAACAAACAACACAAAACTGAACCATCACCACCACAAAACTCAAAAAAAACTGAGCCTGATGTCCCATGACTGTTATTTAGGGGCGTAAATACCCTGATATAGTCCTAAAATTTTCTCTGAAGGAGTCTGAGGATAAACCTGCCATAAACACATGCCAGACGTATCACTACAGACCCTTTATTCTGCCTTCTCATTTGAACCCTCTAATACTGTTACTAGTATATAGTAAACAGGGAAAAGTCAGCAGCTAGTTACAAAACTCAGTCTAAAACCTCTCATTATTTCTTGCCAGATGCTGAGTTTCTCCTGTCAAGTAAAATTTTGCTATTTCAAAAACTGTTTTATCAGACTCAGCAAATCCACAAGAATTAGTAGCCCTTCGCTGGGATCATTAGTTGGTTTTTCTGGGTGATAGATTTTTGGTTTTCCTTAACTGGCTTTTCCCATCAGCAGTACTCAGAATTGACATTTGACTTCAAAGCAGTTTAAAGACCATTAGGACCACACTGTGACATTGCTGAATCTAAGCTCCACAAGATATTTGGATGTGCCTATTACACCATATAAGCTCTCTTTATTCATGTCTCTCAAGTCATTATGCATACCAGGACCAGCATAGACAGATGTCTCAAATAAAGAATGAGGGAAATATAGTCAGTGGGATAAAGCACTCAAGAAAAGACAACAGATGACATTATTTATAAACAAACTGGCATTGTGAGCTGTACGGTGGGGGTGATCAGAAACAATGCACACTCATTTTTGTATATTGTCAGACAAGTCAACAATATTGTTTTACTCAACAAAAAACTTTGAAGATCTCTGTGGGTGTCAGATAGGTATTAATAACTTATGGGTAAACATCACAGAAAAAAAAAATCTGGCACTCAGTCTCTTTTTGCCAGAGAAGAAAATGATTGAGCAGATGGTTTGTTCAGAAACTGCAGCCTTTGGAAGAAGCTTGTTTGTAAAACTGAATATATTTTGCAACCAACAAAGATGTGGAAATTTTTGTCCTTAGGAAGTTGTCACTGATAAAAAGAGGACAGGGAAGTCAGTACAGTATTCCAGTTCAAAACGAGTAGCTAATCTTAATTTTTTTTTTTTTTTTTAATATACAGCAGGTCTGTGGCAGTCCAGTGCAAGGGAACATAATTAAGCATCTTGACAGGTTTATGGAAGCCTTGCTCTCGGACAAAGACTCATGTCATTATATTTCTACTGCAGTGATGATGAATATGATTAGCAGGTTTTTTTTGCAGATGGGAGAGTTGTTTTCTTTACATGCTCCCCCTATCCTTGGCTGCATTTGTGAAGTAATTTCCCAATCTGCCAACCTGTATTTTGTTGTACAGTCCTGTCTTTCAGCCCCTTTCCAGCACAGAGATTAAAAAGCCAGCTTAACTAATTAGCTTGTAAAAATATTATGAAGTTTTGCACACAGCTTCATGACTATTTTCTTCATTAAATTCTGAACATGTGTCAGGGGACTGACAAAATCTATACAGATATATAAAAATACATATTAAAAATACATGCAGATGATCATCACTGGATCCCCGTATCACCAGTGTGGAAAGTGGCTTGCTAGGACCATAGCCAAGTACCATTGTTTAACTGTTCTGAGTGATGACAGCAAAGACCTAGACACAATCCATACATCACTGAAAATAAAAAAAAAAATTAAAAGAAACCAACAAAGACACTTTATCAGGCACAGATAAGCAGAGAAGCCAGTGTCCTTTCATGAGTCCCCTGCTGAGATACAGCCTGGCTTTGTGAAAGCTGACCCAGTACATGTACCCAGGTACCCAGCACAAACATTACAGGTTTGGGGGTTTTCTTTTTATATGCATTTTTTCATCCCTCTTACTTATGACTTGAGTTTATCAAAGGCATATGATTGTAATTAGCAAGACACCATGCCCAAGAAATCAAGTTGCAGTGAGACACAGGTTGTATTGGCTTGACTTCAGACTCATTAGCTTAGGCTTGGTGCCACAATAAACACTTTCATGGGAATTCCAGTAAATTCAGACCATGGAGGAAAAACTTAATTAAGACTATGCAGAAGTACTCAGAGGGTAAACAAAAAACAGTGCCACCAGTTTTTAGCTTACAGCTTATCTTGACAAGCATTGTCTAAAGCCTGAGATGTTTTGCCTGTGTGCCCACTGTTCCATCTGTGAGAGAAGCTTGGCCTTTTCACTGGCAAGAGCTGTACCAGAAACCTGTACCCAGCCTCCATTTATCTGTGCCCCAAATATGAGCAATGTTATTCCAGTCAGGTCATCACATGATTCTTACATTGGAAAACAGGAGAGAGAATGACTAGAAAGACAATTCAAAGGATTCCTAGCCAAAAATGAAAGTTTTTCTCTTTGCTGAGGACAAATGCTAGAGTTTTTCACTGTAACTTTAGGTCTTCATCTTCAGTTATGGTTGAAATAGTGCCTGCAGAACAAGGTTGCTTCCATTCCTCTTTGAAATATGCAGTGCTGCAGAACTCCTGTGTGTTCCCAGAAATAGAGCCCAGGCTGAAGGAGGAATTACAAATCCTAATAAAATAGCTGAAACCTTTTCTTTCTTTCTATTCTTCAAGAAAAAAATGGTCCTTCCAGAGGGCGCTTTCTTTTCTGAACTGTAAAACCAACAGAAAAGATGTATAACTGTAGAGAGCTATAAACTGCTCATATGGTTTTTCAGAGGGGAAAACACACCCCTCTCTGCCATATTTTGGGGCTGCAGAAGCTTTGATGTCAGTGGAGCCCTGCCAGCTCACAGCACCTCACACTCCAGCCAGGGCCTGGTGTTTGTGGCAGATCCATGGCCACTCATAACTGTAACGCCAGGCAGTCAGTGCTTCCACCTTCCTTCCTGAAAGCCTGGACTCACAATGCACTAAAAATGAGCTGAAGTTTGTGTTAAGGTCACCCTCCTTTATCAGGTCTGAGTCTTGGAAGGCAATGGCCCACAACAGGTGGTAGCTCTCCAAAACAGCCAAGCATTTGATGGGTCCCCTCCTCCTAGGAAAAGGTATAGAGAAGAAGAGAAATGGCTACAAGTACAAGAAGGGAAGCACGGAGAGATGCAAGAGAGCAGGCCAGCCATTGGAAGCCTTCTGCCCTCTTGCTTCATAGGTGCATGTTTGTACTTTGGATGGTAAGATCACACAAGTATATTTTGAGACTGGGTTCTGCAGTTGGTGGCCTCAGTACGGGGCAGGGGGTCTTGTAGCTCTTACAAACTTAGTGGCAAATAGAAAGGTGCCTGGAAATACTGGGGGCTTGATTTTCAGATGAGGGTGTTTTTACATGCCTCCTTTTCTCTGAACAGAAACAGGGTACCCTGCTAAACTGGAGACTGAGAATCTCACTGCTTCTTTTGTTAAATGAAAGGAGGGAGCAGCAGAAGCAGACTTAGAAGAAAGAATAGACAGGATTTGTAATGTTCATAAAGCCAAAAGCTAGGAAATTAGATGAAAGAAGACTATCAGGGGTGTATTCTTATGAAGACTGAAACTGAGATTGAAAAGTTCTCTAAGTGAATTATGATTTACTGGATAACAGACACAGAAAGATTTCACTACCACTACCTGTAAAACTGCATTGGTTTTTTATCAAGGAGCTCTGGTTTAGCCCATCTAGTTGATGAATATTCTTCTCAACTAGCAAATATAAATGACTTATGGGGATAATATTTCAATATATAATGACATTGCTATACCCTGGATTCTTTTAAGATCTGGCTTATTAAATATTAAATATCAAAGCTGTAAATTATTGTAGCAGCTTTATACAACTAAATTAAATTCAAACAAAACCTAATTTCCCTAATCATTGACTGTAATCCTCCAGGAACATATGCTATTAACTCTGCTACAAATGGCATAGAAATTGTATGACTTCAGTTATTTTATATCAAATTCTAATCCAGGGCAGAGTCTTCAGTAAATCTCCTGCAGGGATTTTAATGCTTCTGCAATCATGTTGGCTCTTTACTAGAAAGCTAATCTTTTTATCCTCTGTTTGTTTCACTCCTTTATCCATTTCCTTCACACCCTTACTGAGCTATAGCTGGTACCTTCTATCACATATCATGTTTTGAAAGATTTGGCTTTCCCCTCTTGATCAGCAACAGTTAGGCTTTAATTGAAGCCAGCATTGGATAGGGTTTTTTCGTTTCACATGTATGACTGAATCATTACCATTTGTTTCAACATGTATGTTAATTGCCACTTGTGGTGATCTCTTTATAAGGCTGTCATAATTATTCACAGTTTGCAGTCAAGCATTGAGAAAGCAGAACAATTTCTTCTTCTTTCAGAACCCTTTGCGAGTAAAACTAAACAGATTTAATTCAAGCAAGAAACTTCCTTAGAGACTCAAGACAATGACTGGATAACAAAGAAATAAACCTTAGAGCCCTAGTAGGTAAGACTTGAAGAAACCTCCAGAGATCATCTAGTCAGCCCTCTCCTCCAAGTGATCAACTAAATTGCTGTCATCCCTGTCAGATGTTTCCCTCATCTGTGCTCAAAACCCTGCGACAATGGACATCTCTCTACACAATCTATTTCAGTGCTTCACTATCCTTCCTAGCAAGATATGTCTCCAGACATCTAATTGCACTTTTCCCCCGCCTTTTTTACTTTTTAAGCCTTTTACTTCCTTCCCTGTGCTTTGGGACTGGTGAACGGGCTATTCCTGAACACTTGGTCACTTCCATCTCCTCTCAGTTTTCTTTTCTCTACACCGAATGATGGTATCTCATTCTTTCCTCAGCAGTCTTGTCCACCTCGGGACATTCTATCCTGTCAGCTCTCCCTTGGAAAAGCATCACTAGAATTAGGGTAGCTTAGTTGAGGTCTTTCCCAGCATCAAGGAAGGCAGAAGAAATAACTGAAATTTGGCACATTACAGGTCTGTTTATACATCCCAGTGTGCCTCCTTCATAGCAGAACAACACTGCTGACTCACATTGAATTTATGACCCATTCTCATTCCCGGTCTCTTTCAGCTTAATACCCTATAATTATTTCTTTATGAATATTGTAAATCAAATCTTCAAAGTCTTTTGAACTGAAGGCAACTAGCCATTGCACCCAACTTTCACTGCCTAAAACATCGCAGTTTGTACCCAAGAGAAGCAAATTCTGAGCCTCTCTCTGTTTAGAGCTGTGCACAAAGAGAAAATAAACCCTAAAACAGAACAAAAAACCGCTGCACATTATCACAAAAACTCACAGAACTTTTTCTTCTGGAATTCCTCCTCACAGGATTTCCTAAGCTGTGCACTCCAGTTCAAACTGGAGTCCCTGCAGGTGCTTGAACAGGGGTCTTGTGATTCTATAAGCACTGCAAGCTGACAAGGATGTCACTTTAACTCTCTAAAACTGAAGCACTTGTTTATGTAAGTAATTTCCTACTATAGAAACACTCCTGCCCTTCTCCAGTGGTTCCTCCCTCATTGAGCCAAGGTAGGGCAGCACTCCAGCTAAGGCCTTTCTAAGTACAGGAGGTGGATATTGGCAGGTTCCAGGTCTGTTTCTACTTGCTGATGTGACCCTCCACTTAAGAGCAGCGTGGCACTGCTGACTCATGTTCAGCTTGTGAACCACGTCCAACCCGAGCTTGTTGTTGGGAACTGGTGCAATTTCACATTTCTGACAGCTATGGAGTCTGCTTAGTGCAATCATAGTGACTCGGCCTAAAGGCAGGAATTATTGAATGCAAGCACAGAGATCCTGTGGCACAGGTTTTGAAGTGCCAGATTTCCTATTCCTGCACAAAGAAGGTCACTGGGGGCACAGTAAGGTTTAACATTTCCCAAATGCAGCAAACATGCTGCAGTAGGCTGTTATGTGGCAGAGCTGTGCAGTGTATCATGTGAAGGTGTCTTGGATGAAAATCCCACACACTGTGATGCATGTTCACACCACTGTGTCCTAGCTTTGCCAGAGCACAGCAGCTCCTGCAAACATTAACTCTTAAGCGTTCACAGACATAGACCAGAGTTTCCAGGAAAATAAAGAAGGGGAGAGAGGGACAGGGAGACAGGGTGAGGATATATCATTAGTAGAGAACTCTGTGTAGACAGACACACGTCTTGTTTTCAGCTTGGATCCAACCAACACTACAACCCACTCCAGATCAATTTCTTCAGAGACCAGAAAGTCTCTACTGATGCAGCCATGTCTGCATCCAGCAGTAGACCTAATTCCATCCTCAGGGAAAGCACACAAAAGCAAGGCAGAGTTTCTCCCTCAAGTACTCTCTAGCCCATGATCAATTAGCCTGACAAATCTAAGCTGCAGATCAGCAGAAATTATGAAAAGAATTGAATTGGTGGAACACTAGCATATACAGAGTCATAGAGAAAAAAACCCAACATTCTATAAAGCCCCTTCTATAAGGTTCTGGGCAGTAGTCAGTGCTATCCCATACTTCAGTGTACATCTGTACTCATGCTGGGACTCCACTCCTCCTGCACAGCAACACCACCCCCTGAGGGCTTCTGGGCCACCTGAGCATCCACTGACTGAACAATTCCCTGGCAGACTTCCTAGCCACGACATGTTTGAACACATAACAGACATTTTAGTTACTGTGTTTTTTGCTAATTGTCCCTCACACAATTTCAGCCAGCCTTATCATGCTTGTCCATGCCAGAGTTTATCATTTTTTCAGTTTTTTTCAGCTGGACAGCTTTTTGAAGGATGCCTTCTTGCTCCTGCAATCTCACCCTACCAATGCTGTCTTCTTCTCACTCTTTCTCAAGTTTCCCTTGATGCACAGTTATTATCTCTGCACTTCCCATGTGATTTACAGAAGCAATGTCCACACTCCCTGCAAGGAGTTAGGTGTTCCATCTGTCTTAATTTCAACATGCCTGCTGATCTGTGTCTAGTTTTCCTTTTTGAAGCTGAGCAGAGCAGTGGTAGAGACTCTGGCTTGTCTTACTCCTGCAAGGATGCCGAATCTAAGCACATTAAGATTCCCCTTTCAGGGGACCTCCTCAGCTGTTACTCCCTACATCATATCCCATCAACCACTCAGGATTCAAGTCAGGCACTGCCCTCATGGGCTCTTGAACCAGCTGCTCCACAAAATAGCCACTGAAACATCTAAAAATGCACTCTGTCAAGTCTGGATACAGTATTTGCCTCTTCTAGGCCAAAGAAATGAAGCTGTCCATGAGTACTTACTTCCCCCTCTACTCAGGCTGTTGTGCTGCCATCATGGTCCACCACTGAGTAGGCAGAGCCAATATTACATCTTCGTACTCAAGTTTGGGACTTTCACTGATGGGAAGTTTGGATTGTACATTAATGAAACTACCTTGTTAGGCAGTTCAGCTCCCATGTGTCTTTAATATGCAGAATGAGTTGGCTCTCAGCAAAGCTCTCTGCATCCTTCCTGAGCACAGTATCATGAGAATGTTGCACTGATCAGCATCTTTCAAAGTTTGGCGACGTCTGTCTGCCCTGTTAGGATCTTCATGAACAATCACACATACCAGTTCCCCCAAGTCATTCCTTTGACGTTAAGCACTCCCACAGAGGAAAATCTTGTTTAAACAATCTCTTGAATCTGTCTGTTCCCAGTTTCCTCTTCAACTACATCTGACCTGAAGGCCAGCGGAAGGGCTGTGAACCAGCAGCACCCAAGGCACGATATGGCAGGGTGGCTATTGGCAGAGATTATCAATAGTAGGTCCTTGACTTGAATTCATTTCCCTCTGAGCGTGAGGAGCTTGATTTTGTTCCTTAAAAAAGGCATGCTACACAGTCCATTTATTTACTCAGGCATTTCCCAAGTGAGTCATCTCTACTCTGGAATGGACTTTGGTTTTCCGTCTTTTTCTGGGCAGGGTTAAAGAAAAGTAGTCTTCCTCCACCTTATCCCCCCACCCCTAAGGATATCAGCTGGCCAGCACCAGCACTTCATAAAGGAAGAGACTTGGCTTTGCAGTAAGGAAAACTTGGATCTTGGCAATTGAGGAAAAATACCTTCTTAGAAAGGTCACAACTCTTAAAAGAATATCATCTTGTGTTTAAATAGAACAGGATTTTTAAAAATTAAATCAGAAAGTCAGGACCTCTGAAATACCACAGTGCTTTACATGGACTTATCCTTTTGCATTTCACAATGGTCTATCTCAATTTAAATGCTTTGGCAGTAAATTAACACAAAACTGGAGCAACACAGTGACAATTTTGATCAAGAAGAAATTTCTCTTTGGTTACCCAAGTGTAAATTCAAATAAAATTTATAATCTCTATGAGAAATATTAAGGACATTTTAAAACATATTCTGTACTTCATACACTGTTCCCACAGGACACAAAACATTTCTCTAGAGGTAACTGACCTAACAGTCATATTCTTGTGCATTTTTTGTATGTGCCTCAGTTGATCGATTCAGGAATATTAGTGTTAGCCCAGATTCCATCCCTGTTTCTGGTGTTTTGCACCTGGCCTGCTTCTCAGTCCTGAAGCAGGGTGTAGATCGTACAATAGAGGGGTTTGACTAGATTTCAATTTCTGACTTCGGCTGCACAAGGGATTTCAGTGTTGAACTAAGCATACAGGTTCTGCTTTCTATATTGCAATGTTAAACAAACGATTTTAAAAGCTCCCAAATATGAGTTCTCTTTCAGGGGGATTAGAAAGAGGGGTTTGGTTCGCACTCTCAGAAACGCAGTGGAGCTTTCAGCAAAAATGATTCAAATTAATGATGTGCCTTACATTGTGTCTTTGCTGGAATGCTAGTGGGGCTGCAGAGCGATAGGAACTGGGCGAAAGGGAAAAGCTCACCGTGCTTGGTCCTTGAGCCGATGATAGAGGGGACAGAAAGAGCTCTCCCCACCCCTGCCCTGGGCCGGCCAAGGCTACTCCGAGCCTGCAAACCACTGCAGCATGGAAGCGTGTCTTTTTTTTTTTTTTTTTTTCCCTTCAAGAAGTTTTCAGGAAGTCTGGGGGAGGGGCGATGCTGTTTCTTTTTTGTTATAATGGGCCCCTTTGTGGAGATGGAAGGGGAGAGCAGATCAGTGTGCCGGGGAGGCGCAGGCTTCCCGGTGGCTCCCAAGGTCACTTGCCAGGGCTCCTAAAAGCGCCCGGTGCGGGGCGAGGGGAGGGGGTGCTGCGGCATGGAGCTGATGGTGCTGCTCAATGCCCTGGTCACTCGCCTGCTCTTCGTGCTGCACTCACTCATCGGCGTTTGGAGAGTGACTGCCGTGAAGAAGGAACCCAAGTACTGGCTGCTGGCACTGCTCAATCTTCTCCTGTGCCTGGAGACAGGGCTCACCCTCAAGTTTAAGCAAGGCAGAGGCTACAAATGGTGAGCATATTCCGGCGGAGCCCCCCTGGCTTCTTTGCATGTACTTTGCAGCAGATGCGGAGCTGCCCCCTGAGAGCAGGGGCTGCCCTGGCCCCGGCGCTGCCGGGCGTTCAGGGATCGCGTTTGCTCCCCGGCTGCTCCTGGGAGGCAGGGATGGAAAGCTGGTAGTTTGGGTACTCCACTGCCAGAGAGAGGGCTTTCAGGAGGGGCAGTTGTAGAGCAGACTAGGCGGGAGCCACTCTGTGTGACTATGTGTGTCTCTTGCTGCCCTGGAGAGGTGGATGCTGCGGGCTGCGGGCACCTCCCGAGCCACAGCGGGCTGGGGTTGGCGCTGCAGAGGCAGAGGGGCGCACAGGGACCCTGCAAATGCCCTGCATCTCACACCCCGTCCTGCCGTGCCCTGGATTGCACCTCCTTTCCTTCCCTAGGACTGTGTTCCCCTTTTCTCCTCCATTCACCACCCTAGTGCATGAACTCGGTAAAAAGATAAAAGATGAGTAGCAACAACTCTTTTAGTACAGCAAGAGCGGCTTAAATACTTTTGTTTGAGAGGCCATTCCAGAGGAGAACTTTCATGCATGAAGGGCTGCCCGAGAACTGAATAAAAAAGTTAGTCATTGCAGAGCTTGCCCAAGCACGTGGGATTTTACATGCATTTAAAGAATTACTACTGTCATCTACAGCTCATCAGCGCTCAGGCAGCTAAAACAAAATGCTTTGTGAAAAAGAGGCAGTCATGTAACTAATTGTCAAGATTTCACTTGTACCTTTTATTGTTAAAAACTGAAACTGCAGGCAGGCCTTGAGACAGATCCAGGACTAAAGAGCCCTTGAGTATTTCCCTGTTCTTAAAATCCTGCCCATTGCAACCTGTGAAAGTCATTATAACAGGAGAAGTGTTGTGTGACAAATCACACAAGAGTTCCATGCTCTAAATTTGAATGTAATAAAAGCAGTGATAAAGTCTGGGACACTGGAAAATTGAACAACAGCAGAGCCCCAAATGCAGTTATGAGACAGGCAGATTGAACAGACCCAATTTTTCTGGGAGAGGAGTCAGCAGCAGAATCTTCATGAAAGAACACTTGCAATGGCAGCTTTTGAAAAATCCAAACAAAGATAGAAACTGAAAGCAGATCCATGTTAGATGCATACACAGAATAATGGGATAAATTTATCTAGATGAAAATTTTGAAAATGGATGTGGTCCAGCACTTTAAGCAGCAAAATAAAAGTACATTTATAGATGAGAACTGTAGACAAATGGCCAGCATGTATTTCCATCAGGATAATTTTCTGCTCCAGTGGAAAACAGTCACATTCAGAACAGACATGATCATCAGCATTTGCAGAAGCACCTCCACAGACAATCACCAATCCAAGCAAGGGGCAGACTGTGCAGCAGGGCTCCTGCCTGAACACCGTCATATTCTCTGTTCATTATTGACAAGAGGACTGTTACTTATTACACCAGCATAAAACATTAAATGGTACATGTGGAAAAAGTGCCTTCCTGTGAGCCTGGCCATGTAATACTTCCTCTAGATTTTTCCTTCTGAAAGAAAGGCATGGTTAAAGCCCCTGAAGTCTCTTGGCCTGATGTGGTATCATTAGGTCAGTATTGCTAACCTGCCAGCTGGATGGACTTCTCATGTGCTCAAGTCCTACAGGAAATACTGTAAAATGTTAGTTCTTCCATTCAAATGAGAGGTGTGTTTTCTCCCAAAATAACCAGGCTAAAAACCTGCATAATCAATAACCTTAATTTTTTTAAGGGAAAAAGTAGCTAACAACGAAAAACACCCCACTGCCTAAACAAACAATACCCCCTCAACCCTGAAAAACAAAATCCACAATTAAAACCCAAACCTAAACTATCCTAGAGGGGATAGTTTGAAACATTTCAGAGCAGTTCAGCAACCCAGTAATTTCCCTAAGCAGCAGGATATTTTGTTTTCCTTAATACTTAATCTCCACTGGAAAAAGTCATGATTACCAAAATAAAGGTACATCCAACATAGGAACAAACAGTAAATGCAACACCATTTGACCAAAACGTTGGTGCAGTTGCATACTTCTAAGCAGTTTAAATTCACTGCAGAATGTGCCAGTGGCAGGATAGAAGGAACCAAGCAAATGTCCTGAGTTGGACCCCCCTGCCCAGTCCCAGGACGTGGCAGCAATGCCCACTCCACACTGCAGCATGCAGAGCTGGATGGAACATTTCTGGCATTGCAGCTCATTCCTACTCCAGAAGGACAAAATTGCCAAAAAAACTCCCACCTCAATCAAATGTCATGTGTTTAATAAAAAAATATCAGCAACTCTCACAAGAATCACTACTTGAAGGAATCATGAAACTTCTCTATTACTACTGAATAAACCCAGCTAAAGAAGTTGAAGATAATAAAGCTTCATCAACATAAGTTACATAGAAGACTGGCAGGGAGAGGAGAACTAGAAAATTCTACCACTGCCAGCACAAATGGGGAAAACAAGGCCAAGACCTATTTTCATAAACCCATTTTAAATGCACAGCCTGGAACTAAAAGATCTACTGAAACAATGCTTGTTTTAGGCAAACTGATGCCATTTCTACCTTTCCTGTGTCAAAGCACAGGATTGTGAGCAACAGCCTTTAACTCAGCATCACTCAGTGAAGTGACTCAATGTATTAATTCACTCTTCATGAAATCAGAAAGAGCTCATTAGCTACAGGCTTTTTAAATACAGAAAATGCTGTGATAGAAATACAAACAGCAAAGTGCCTTTGGTCAGTTCTTCAAAAAAAGATTTTAAATAAATTTCCATATATGACCTTAAATGGATGTACAGGTTTATTTAGAATAATATTATTTTTAATATTATATATTATAATATTCACAATAATATTATTATTTGTGATACTGACACAGCAAGAGCAATCCAGCAAGAATAGCAATTCTTATTTGCAGTTACCCTATTTCTTAATATCCCATATGGTAGAGGCACTAGAGACCATGTATATGAACATTATCTTCATTGGAAAGCATTTATGACATGTCATAATACCAAGATATCTTTTCTTTTCCTTCACAGGTTTTCACCAGCAATATTTTTATATCTGATTTGTATAGTACCATCACTATGGCTACTAGAAATTCATCATGGAACACAGGTACTTATTATGAGACAAGAGGGCCTAGTTTGAACTCGATGCATTATTTGATGGGTTGGCTTCAGGCATGCAGACAGAAGTCTGCCAAGTCTTGCTCCAGTTCTCTCTTTTGCATTGGTGGGTGTCCCAATCTAGCTACAGCTGTATTATGACTATTGTGCACTTCCTAATCATCACATAATGAGCCTCTTTTCTAGATAAAAATGAGACCATTTATTTGTATTTATCTGAGGAACTGAGGACTAGAAGTTTGAAAAGCATAGCCTTTTGCCCCCAGGTTATCAGCATGAATCTTGTTCAGTAGGGTAAAAAAAACTCCATTGCTTTAGAGGTCTTTGTAAAATAAAGTGAGTTTCACAGTATTTAAAAGCAAATACCACAACTCCAAGCAAGTCAAAATTGAGACAGGTATCAGTGAAAGGGGTCTTAAACTCAGGTTATGTCATGTTTGCTGCAACACAGGAGAGCACACAGATTGTTAGCACAGCTGGAAGTGTGTCAGACAAGGTTTATATCCTTCCTTTCTTTGTGCTGCATGGTAATCTGAGGGGGGGGGGTGTCTGGATTCCAATTCAGAGCTAAAACACATGGTAAAAATTTTAAGGGCAAGTGTTGTGGGGTCAGTTAGGGCCAGAACAGAGCCACTTATCCCAACAGGTCTCAATGAGTGAACCTCATGCAGGCTAGTTTCAAGTCCCTATGGCACTACCATGCAGTGAAAAGGAAGTTTTGTCTGTCCCAGAATTTGCACATATGCAGTATGTAACCACAGCAGTAAAGGTTCTGATTGGAACAAGAACAAAAAGTAACAGAAGAAAATACATAAATCAGACTAGGAAGACCTAGTGCCTCATTTTCTCCTTTGAAACATTGTTAGAGCCCACAGAAGCATAATCAAATATTCAAAATTGTGTTCACACTGAAAATGCCTGAGGCTTTTTCTAAAAACAGCAGCAGGAATTTATTGTCTTCTTGTTTTCCCAAATCTTCTTAAACAGTCGCAGACAGGTAATGTGGATATTGAGAACATTTGTCATAGTTAAATCTGGTCCAAGAAACAGGCTAATTCTGTAGTCAAAGGCAGCAGTTTATTTCCCAAAATGATGTTAGGACATGGCATACGTTGTTTTTATTGATATACTGCTATTGTGAATTAAAGAGGGAGTATATCAAGTTAACAGCTTAGTTTATACCTGGAGAGATAGACTGGAGCATTCTGGAAACACACAATCTAGCAGATTCAAAAACAATACCTCCAGAAGGGGAGCAGCTTTCCTAACAATTAATCTCAAACACAGCACCCAGACTAGTACTACTCTTGATATTGAAGTATTCCTGGGATTTCATTATTTAAATGCAAACAGAATGGGTAATTATGCAGTCACTAGATCCACACTTTTCATATATACACTATGAAAGTAGTGTGTGGTCTTTAAGGCAGTAAAACTTTGATCTGTGTTGAATCTTTAGCAGGAAGCATCAGCTGCCCGTGTCAGTGCTGTTGTTTAAAGCAGGTGTGAATAGGCAGTCTCTCTTCCTGGAGACAGAGGCAATTCTGCCTCTCTGTGTACAGCAGAACTGGACATATAATACCATTCATATATCAAGGGTGAATTACTGACTGCATAGAAACTGCTGCTTTGTGGTAACATATTTGGGGATCAAATATATGTTTGGGAGAGATAATAAAGTCAATTGAACTGTACAGAGAGAAAAAATTGCTGTCTGCTGTCAAGAAAATTGAAACCATTTAATCCATTAAAAAACCCAAACATTCTTTCATAATAACATACAGGATTTCAGGGTTCTGTTACCTTTTCAAATGCCTGGTGTGCCACTGCCACAGAAAGCAGTAACTGACCATCTTTTGCCGGGCTTACCCAGCTACCAGGGCTTTAGTCAATGCAAGTTTCCAGTCAGGAATAAGACAGATACTTGATAAACCTTGTAAATTATTTTTAACCACCTTAACTTGAACATTTTGGGGATATAGTGAATATTACTGTCCGTTCCCTCAGCCTCATTCTGAGATGAGATTCTCTTACCAGCTAAAATTATAGCATAATGAACTCCTCAAAGTGATCTTTCATCTTTCACCCTTCCTTCCTTGCCATACCCATTACATTCCTCAATTTGGAAAACAACTTAGGCAATCTTTTCTTCATGTTTTACACTTCAGCTTTCCTGTATGAGCAGAATGAAGCAGTCAGGAGTGCTTTGAATTTCTGACATCACATGTGTTTCCATAGTGACAGCCACACTGTTTGCAGCAAAGCACAGAGAGCAAGCCAGGTACCTGTTGCTTGGCAGAGGGCCTGCTCCGGGGAAGGGCTGGGCTCTTCCAGAATGTCCTCAGCCTGACAGCCCCCATGCACATTAGTACATTGAGGGTACTCCACCCTAATATTCAAGTGTCAATTTTACACCCCAACGCTGGCCCCATTAGGAAAAGTTTTAGGTAACCTCAGTTTTATTTGAAAACAATGGATTGTGAATAAGGTGCAAACAGAAACTGGCTGAATTAGTTTGGTGTTTTGGGTGTCCCCCATGCACTGGCAGTGAGCTTCTCTGCAGGCCATGCACTGGGACATCACCATGTCTTGCAACAGCATTTCTATTGTGATTAGATGTTTTATGAATTGGGTATGTAAGCTTTATCTCAGAAGAAATAAAAGAAAGCAAGCCAAGCCAGAATTTATACAAAAGGTGTATAGCTTCTTCCTGTTTTATCTTTGCACAGAAAAAACCTGAAAGCAAAAGCATTTTTATTTAGCTAGGTACACATTCAATACCTAGGACTAACTAGGGTCTAGTAGTAAAAAGGCAAACCACGTTTATCAAATGCCCACGAAACAGTAAAACAGTATGCACTTTCTTCTTGTCATGTTCCCATTTAGTCACTGCACATCCATAACTTGATAAGTAAATATGCCTGGCACCAACAGTCCTATTTATATGCATATACATGATGTAAATAAAGGCTCTTCTCCAAATTTTCAAATCACTTCACAACCATCACTTAATAAATATTCAGAGAACAAACCCAAACAAGATATGAACATACTTAAATGAAAAAAACAGGAGCCTGTTTAAATGCCTGGCTTTGCAGATGCAGATTTCCATTTCCTGCCTGAAAGCAATTGAGAAGAGCTATGAACTGGCCCTGAGCTTGCCATCCAGTCCAAGATGATGGAGCCTTGCTCTGAAATAGTAACCCATTTCTCAGCTGAAAGTACTCACAAAAATGACATATAAGGAAAGACACCTGCCAAAGACCCCGATAATTAATTTTCTTAGAGGTATTACCTGTACCTTTGTGCCACTAGAACAAGAGAAGAAGAGCTCCCCTGGCAAACTATGGCATGGTTTTTCCACCTCCTTCTAGCAGTCAAGCTGCTGAGTCCTGCAGCTCCTCAGACTGGGATGTGAAGTTCTATACAGGTTCATGGCTGCTTTCCTCCTACCATGCCAGACCAGGCAAGGGGCCAGAGGGGTGAGCTTAAATGCAGACTTAATGACAAACCAAAGGCTGTCAGAGTCAGTCTTCCTCCTCCTGCACAGGTTAGTCATCCCTTTGCCCTACCCAGGCCACTTGTTGATGCTCACTTTTTAGTATTCTGGGGTGGTTAGGACAGTTATGCAGTGTTCTTAGGTGTGTGGTCTTCCTAGCTGTGTCACACAGCCCATGGAAGTAACTCAGCCTGACTTTGACCTTGGGGGTGGGTCTCCACAGACTTTAGGGTTTTTCTGTAGGCAGCAGATACAGATACCTCTCCAGAGCACCAATTAAATTTCATTTCCAAAACATCCTCTGAACAAGCCGTTCCTTCTCACTCCTTTAGTTGAAGGGCAAACCCAGGGAGATTCACCCTACAAGGCTGCAGCCAGGCAGAGAGTACCAGCCCCTCCATCTCACTGTTTCCATGCCCAGAACTTTAGACCAAATGGAAATATCATCTTCCCCACATCTATGTGTCAATCTTTCAAGACTCTCACACCCACTGTTCAAATAACACAAACATTCAGTTTAAGACTCTTTACCGCCAACTTAAAAAGCAACAAGCACTGACATTTTTTCCAGATTTTTCAAGTCACAGGAAATTTATCTACCATAAGGTCAGACAAGAGGCAGCATTTACCCAGATACTGAACAACATTATCAGAGACCAAGCAAAGTATCAAAGTAGAATCTGAAATTTGCTGGAAAATGTTGGTCTTGTATTGGCAGGCTTTATGCTAAATACAGCTACTCAGTATGCTCTCAAACACATTCCAATTGTTGCAGAAAATCAATCCCCGTGCAATAAAATGGTGGGGGGCCCAGTGGAGAAATGCAAATCATCTGCAGTTCTCTGGCAAAAATAGGACAGGATAAAAGTCTTTAGTAACAGCATGGTTTGATTTTCTAATTATCCTCTTTTTATTACAATGAAGAGAGATGTTAAGGATTGTTATGAAGAGAGATTTTGGAGCCATGCCCCCAGTTGCTCCTGGGTCAGCCTTGGGTATGAAGGTAGAAAGGCAGGACAGTGCTGCAGACAGAATGTAGCCCCACCACTGGTTTACTGTAGTTGGAGTAACAGTATGCTTTAACCAACACTCAGTTTCCCAGATCACCATGTTCTTGCAGAAAGTAAAAGTACCCTTTATTCTCTTTCAAAGAGATAGGCAACAATAGAGGTCTATTTCTCGTAAATACTAATTTATTTCACCTCTCACCCTATGAATTTCCTTACAAAATAAGGCACAGCAGGGGCAGGAGAGGTGGAGAACACAACCCAAATATCCTACCCCAACTCATTTTCAGCCTTGAGGGAAGTCATACAGAAAAGTAAAGCAGTGACATTTTCAGAGAGCTTTTCCTGGATAGTAGAAAAGAGAAGCAGATATTTTGAGAACAAGTTTGAATATAGGGCCTGACCATTACCAGTTTTTACCTTATTTAGTATTTTAACCAAAGAGAGACCATGCAGGGAGCCCAGCAGCCAGTTCAGGAGAGCTGCAAGCAGATCACATTCACAGGGTGCAGACTTAAGAGCACAGAGATGTCACCTACTCCACCAGCCTTTGAATTTGCATCCTCTTCTGCAGTAGAGCCCTGTACTTTGTCAGGAACCTACCACTCTTGTCCTCATGAGTGGAATTCTTCCCTTCTGAAGAAGAGGGAAATTTCGTTAAGAGTGAGGACCTTTGTAAACATCAGATATCTTTCACAAATGAACCCTCTGCAGTTCAGCAAAACAGGACACTCTCAGCCATAGAGCACATCTGCTCCCTGGGTGGGATGTTTACACATGTGTCATGTTTTTGTTCATAACAGTACTGTGGCAATGAGCCTGGGGCAGTTCAGGTGAATGTCAGCAATCAAGACTTCAATCAGTCCAGAGACAGCAGTCATGGAAGTGAGGGAACAGATCACCACATCATTCAGACGGTAGGGCACCTTTTCCTGTTCGATTGAGATCTTATGACAATTAGAGATAAGCACCTTGCAGAGTGAGTAAAACAGAAAAAAACCCCTAAGAACCCAAGACATGTATATTATATGTATCTGTGGTTCAGAAAACCACATTGTGAAAATACAGCATACTATTGTTGCCAAGACCAGTCTCTGTGTAAAGAAGAGATGCTTCTACCATTCTCTTGTGAATCTCAGTAACTGAATTTAGGAGTGCCTGGGTAATGATTCTGCAAAGGATAATGCTCAGCTGAAAAATGAGGAATAGTAGTACACAGAAAAAGATTTGATATTCATTATCCAAAATTTGTATTAAAGTGTCTTTTTCAAACCAGGCCTGCCAGATGGAAATGATTTACTCTCATACAACGTGAAAGAGAACAAAAGCAGGCTCAAAGACAAATACAGTCTCTGAAAGTACCTATAATATCAGTCTCCTGAAGTTACAGTTTATTATTGTTGTCTTTTAAACAGGCTAAAGTCTTTGTCAATCAGCTCTCCACAATCTGTGAGACTGTGTGGACACTGGCCCTCCACCAGACTTTTCTACTGCTACTAGTAGTTGGGAGATGGCTTCTCCCCATTGGAGTTGAAATCACCCGGGATCAATTGTCTCAGCTGCTTCTCATGTTTGTGGGAACAGCAGCAGATATACTTGAATTTGCTAGTGAAACCTTGGACATTGAGGATGTTCGGTAAGGATTTTTTTGCTGATGTTAATAACTTGCACAGTGCAAGATATTTGTGTAATGTGCAGTGTTCAGACGAGTAAAACTGCGTTTCCCACAGAAAACAGAAGGCTACATTCAAGGGCTCTGTGTGCCTGCTCTTGCCTTTCCCTCTGTGAAAGGCCCGAGTCCTGTGAGCTTTGTTAGGGATTCCTCATGTGTTGCCAGCAGAGAAGCATGTCACATCATCCCAGTGAAAGGGTTCAGAGAGCCAAACGAGCAGCCTGACTGCCAGGCAGCATCAGTTCTTACAGCTACAGGAGCTACTGGATACACAGTGAGCCTCCTTCAGGTTAATGAATTGTGTAGATGGTCAAGGAAGCAACTAGAGCTGGCCTAAGTGATTCATTATCCAAATTGCTTCTTTGGTTATCTCGTACGTACTTCATGGTAGAATGACAAAGTGTTCGAAGATAAGAAGAAAGGGAATGGCACAGTCTTGTGTGAATTTTCAACATTGTGATCTCTCCCAGAGAAAGTAAGCTCACCTCCCCCTCACACTGCTGAGAGATGAACTGTGAACATCCATCATAAAGAGTTACAGAAGAGGTTCATCTTCTCTAGCAAATACTATTTTATTTTTTGTAAATATCATAGCAATGCTTTTAGAGCAGGAAAAGAGTCCTTCCCACTTGGCAGAGAAGCTTCAGGCTTGCAAGGAATGTGTAATCACTACAAGGGTAAAGATATCCCCTCTGAGCCACACAGACTATTCTTATGTACTTATTATTAAAACATTAGCTTCAGATATTTAGTGTTATTACACAGCTGGAACATGTAAGCCTTAACAGCAAAAAAATTCCATACAAAAAGGTGCTTCTGTTTTCCTTAGTGTTACATCATAAAAGCACACATCAATCAATCACTGCTTCACTCAACTACCCTTCAAATGACATTCCAAACACTACAGGAAGCATTTTTGTGATCACATAAGGAAACTGCATCTTCATTGTTACCACTTTTTCCCTTCCCATAGGAAGAATTACGCTCTCATAAATGCAATTCTTGCTGTATGGACCTGGAGTATGTTACAGTTTCCACTTGATCTTGCAGGTTAGTACTTGCACATAGACAAGAAAAGAGAAAAGATCTTAAGCTTTTGATGGTACATCTTGTGGCTGTGCACATGCTACAGGCTGTACCAAGGAGTTCTGGTGGAGAGGGATTTATATGACAACAGCTTTTGAAGAAAGCTCATTGTGGTTTCTTTTGAGGAAACACTTGTTTCTGGCCAACCTCTGATCTCTCTGATAGAACTCTCTACTTTCAGGAAAAGGACAAAAGGATTGCACTATTGTATTGCTCCAGTTGCCTGTTACAGTCTTAAACTTCACTATGTGAGCTCTCAAGTTCGATCTAGCCTATCATATTCGGCTCAAATTTGGGTAGGTTACTAGACCCTACAGAGAGACAGACAATTGTGAACCACTGAACAGCACAGCCAAAAGCACAGGAGAAATTACCTATTCACAGGAGACTTAAAGGACCACATGATGTTGGGACTGTACACCCTTATCTTAATCTAAAAGGGTCAGCTATTCAGCCAGCTCAGGGCTGTGTTTGTCCCTGGGCAGAACGGGCTTCTCTCTGGCCAAAAAGAACAATGAAAGCTGTCTGGAGCATCATCTGTTCCAACCATTTTGGCCTCCAATCTCAACAAGTTTGCAACAAGTATAGCAGTCCAAAAATGCATTATCATCACTAGCATCTTATAAAAAATAGATTTCTAGGCTGACACACTGACTAAAATAATAAATTAAAAATTCTTGGAATATTACTTTGTTCTTTAGTCTTTTCTTCATGGACAGTGCTAGGCTTTGTTTCCAACAAGAAGTTATGAAAATATTTCATCATTTCAGCTCAGCAGCTCACCTCCTAAAAAATCTGATGCAATGACATTTCGGCTTTATCATAGCTAAAATTCCTGCTACTGGTAAAATATGTTCTATTAAATATGCACAGCACTCAGGTTTAAAAAAACTCAACCAACCAAATAAAAAACATCCTATATACATCACCACCACACAAATAAATTCAAATAGCACTTAAAACAATCTGTTCATTTTTTTCTTCTAGCTGTTGCTTTTCCACCTATTTAATTACATTTACCAGTTAAAAATTAAATTACTGAACACACATTTTCCTGAAATTACTATGGGTACAGTTTATTTTAGGTAGTTCTATACAGTTGCACAGATAGTACTTTTTGTTCAAGCATCAGAGTGTTTACTCACACATCAAACATGACGTAAAAGAAATTTTTAGGCACTTATGATTAGACTACAGCAGTGCAGTTAAAACTACTAAACAGCAATGGCACAGAAGCATATTAAAAAATTAGCTGCTGCTGAAGCTTTCCCTAATGGATTCAGCAAATTTCTACATTTTACAACTCATGTTCCATTTGAGTCTCATCTCTTTCTCCCCCAACCCCAGCATTGACTCAAACAATAGAATTCTTTTGGCAGATTACAATGTTTGGCAGTTCTAACTACATCACAAGTAGTGATGATTTTTAAACTAATGAAATCTCCCTGTCCAAGAGACAGGTTAATTAAGCTTCATGTATATCTGTGAGGGACAGCCAAATTTAGCCCCACAAACCCCTCTAATGATCCCTCTCTGGGCACTACACCAGAGAGAGCATTTGAACCCACCACCATCATTCCAGCGAAGGGGAACCCATGCATGCAAGTTCCAGCAGCTGTGTGAAACTGATATCCACAAGGCTAGGAACCAGTAACTGTGCCTCAAGTCTTACATGGCAGGCTGAAACCACGTAATGCTCAATACTGCCTGGCACTGACAGGCCTTGTTCTTACTATGATACATGAAAAAGGCAATGGCTGTCTGGTGAATCTTTTAAATGCAAGGTCTTAGCCTGGAACAAAGTCAAGTGCTACAGCACTGGCTGTTCTTTTCAGCAGAGCTTTTTCTTACGGATGCGTACTGGTCCAGCATGTCGATTTACCAAAAAAGAGGTCTGGGGAAGTTGTGAAGAATCCTTAGGTGATCTGTTTCTGCTGCTTGTTGTAGAAGTGTATGAATACTGGTACGTTTGAGGGATACAAAAGAGGGAGTGGTTTTTAGTCCTTTCTGTCAGACCACATAATTGCCTTAGGTGAGTTCAGTGTGTTTTGCTGAAAAACATCCCAGAAACTGGATGTGCTATATGTTGCACAGTTTACAGGTGAATGCATTTATGGTCCCAGAGTACCCTGTACTGAGTGCCCTTGAGGCCAGCCTGGCTCTGCTTCACGAAGTTATTGTAACGTAACTGTTTTACTTCCAGTACAGCATATTGGCTGCAAACCAAGCGCATCGGCCAGGCGGATTCCCAGCCTGCTGCTGTGCAGGTACAGTGCGGAGCTCTGGAACATTGGGGTCAGCCTTTTCATACAGGATGGCCCCTTCTTCATTGTGCGTTCCATTCTGATGGGCCACTTCAGAATATTCAATCAGATGCTGGTATTTTTTACAGCTAAGAATATCTTAGTTGTTACTCTGCAGTTGTATCGGCTGGCAGTGATAACGTTAGACTTCCGTGCTACCGTTCTGCAGAAGAGCAGGAAAGGAGAAGTCTGTTGCTGCCCATGTGAGCCTTACGAAGCTCGTGCTCATGCTACTGGTCACCAAGAGAATGAAATGAAAGAGTTTGTTGCTTCTCCTCCAAAAGAGGAATCCCAAGCTCCATCAGAAGATCACTGATCTTGGAAGTTACTGACTTGGAAGAGGCTGCATTTCCCAGAGCTTCTTCAGAAGGGCTTTGCTGATTTCTATGATCAAATAGATCTTGAGTGCCTAAGCCATCTTTTCCATCAAGAGAAAATGAATTTCTTCTAAATTGTAGGGGAATTTTCTCAAGCAAATTCATAGAAATGGGGCTTATTTTTAATCCATTTATATGATGGGTTTTGACTAGTTCCATATTATATTATTCACAGGGATTTTGTAGCCATAGTTTGTAGTACCGAGAAAGGTTGCGCGCACTAACAAGATTGGTTATTACCATTGGTGGCATTGTGTTCGTCTATGTACTTGCATGTATTCCAGCAGAAGGACAAGCCTGTCCTTTATGGGAAGCACAAAAGCATTGAGCTCTACTAGAATGGTAGGGCTGTAATTGCAGTGTGATGAACAATTTGTTCACCATGCACAGGAGGAATTTCAGCAGCAACAACTGTGCAGGCATGTTAGTGCTGTGCCGGTGACATGGGAGCGTTGTTCATTTCAGAAAGTTAAGAAAACCTTCTTCAGATGTTAACTCATCTTTGGCTGGATTGAGTTAAGAACTATGCAACACCATGAAACTGCATTCAAAAGACACTTATGACCTGCCTGGTCTGAATAACCTAAGCCTTAACAAAAAGAAAAAAGCAGTCCCCCAGATCATTAGAAGACAATGGCATTTGCTACAGGCATTTTCTACAGAGTTGCTTGCCTTTCTATTCCTACCAGTTAGAACGTACATGCACAGAACACACATGGACAAAACCTCACCAAAATATTTGTAAATACTTTTTTCCTCTTGATTGTACCGTTCTTACAGTTGAGACAGTTTTTTAAATGTCTCAGTTTTGTATGATTTTTAAAAGTGGCCTGCCCCAGACATACAATCTCTCTTAGAAAGAAGATGGCACTGCTGCGCAAGGCATTCTAAGCCAAAGGATTCAGGCGTGCACCTCATATTTCGTAAAGCACTACAAGGTTCCATGAAATAACCTGAGAGATTGTCTGGTCTGGCGAGTGTCAAGATCCATTTTTAAGAAATGACTAATAATTAATAATTTACTACTTTCATATTTGGAGTGAACAACATATGCCCCAATTTCTCCCAAGAGCACACTTGAGATCAGTGTAAGACCATTGACTTTGCTGGACTTAGCTTAGAGAAGCTGAAAGTAAGATAAGTGATTTTTGAAAGTCTGGCGACAATTATATTATCACAGAAAATAGCAGGTGCTTTTACAGATTTCTGCATCCATTCTGAAAGAGAGCAGAAAAGCATATAGAGTGACCTAATTAAGGTAATTTCCTGTATTAAAGACACCAAATTAAACCTTATTTTCTAAAGCCTCAGCTATCTAAAAACCAGAATCTGGTTTCAGGAATGAATAAAAGTGTTTCTACCATCATTGCAGCAGTCATATACTTATTAATCCAGAGCCCGATAAATAATGACATGTTCATTCTTTGAGAGATGAACCTGTTTGAAAAGTCCAAACACCAAAGATGTGAACATGTGTTTTTACTTGTGAGTTCTTACTGTTCTATGCACAAGACCCTTCCATTGTGAAAGAAGAAAATGTACAGCCATCATATATTTCATAGCCCTGTCTACCATTTATACAGTAGTAATAATGTGCACCACCTCCTTCTCTCCTTATTTTCAGCCTTTCTCCAGCAGCAGTTTTAAAAAGCCAGTCACTCCTTGCCATGGTGTTGTGAGGTAGACATATGGAGAATGGAATGCAACTTCATTTAGTATTTTAATTCAAGTCTAGAGGCAAAAAAGTGACAGTTCTGATGATAAGCTGTGCTGTCTAAAACCTTTCACACTGGGATGAATTTAGAATCATTTGGTAGAACCACGACACAGCTCTTCCTTGTGGATGCAAGCCAGAACTACTCGTATTCATTTCGAGTTTACCACTTGCTGATATAGTAATTATCCCGTTAAAAGGATCACTGCTAATTAATTTGGAGTATACTGAGCTTGCTAGAACATCATTCTAAATTCATCAGCACAAAAATTGCAAGGATGCACTTTTTTTAAATTTGCTATTTAAAGTCTCCATTCAGCAACAAACTGCCTACTAGACTCCACCTGCAGCAAATGCAAGATCCCCTGGGGTCAGCAGTACAGAGACTGGCTACAGCAGGAATATTTCACAGCAAACTCTATTTCCTGGTCTTCAGGCTGTTTAATTTTAAACAGCAGTAAAGCTTCTAATCACATTTATGGTGATAAAAACTCACTCCAGTGTTAGGTGGTTACCACAAGATCCCATCCTCATTCACTCACAGACAAAAGAGGCCGGATCCTCCTCACATTTACAATAGACTAAGTTTGGAGTTCCCATTTCTTTCCCACTATTGCAGTGATGGGAATCAGATTGCTTAAAATTAAAAGAAAATCCAGACTGACAAAGCAGTAGTATAGATTCCCACTTGGGTACAGAGGGGAATCACATTTACCAGGTAGCAGCAGGAGTGACATGCAGTTCCCTCTACTTCACTGAGGGAAGCCTGGAAATGGCAGTTTAGAAGTCTGGTAACTTGTATGTTTTGGGCAGAGCAGCAAACCCCAGTTGCAAGCCCTCCTCAGTTTCCTGTTGCAAGTATTTGGAGCAGGACTGCAGCTTTGTATTTTGTAGCAGGCTGTTGGAGCAGCTGAGGCAGCAGCTGCCTGTGGGGAGCCCTTGTGCCATCCCACAGCCTTCCAGAGCTCTGCACTAAGCAAGGGGTTGAATGGACTCCCTTGAAGCTCTGCCAGCATCTGTGGTGTACCCAAAGATGTCACGCTTGCTCTGCAGGAGAAGCTGCAGTAAACCTTCAGATGGGGAAAACTCAAGCCTCCAAAATGGAAGGAAGAATTTCAGAACATTTATCTTAACCATTATTTACTCAAGTCAGGAGAACACATTACTAAATCTGTTCTGCAAATAGATATCTGACCGTTTACTGTTATTTATTCTGGTTGTTCCTGCCTTGTCCTTCTAAATTATTCCATATTAAACCTCACTAAAATGTTTTACCACTTGTCTTTTTCTGAGCTAAAATCTATTCCTCCTTTCTTTTGGACATTGGCTCAAATATGATCATAGCCCTAAGCAGGAAAAACAACAAACAACAGCGATGATTTTATTGCATTCCTGTTGGTATTTGTACTGTACTATGCTCTCTGTGACCATGTGGAAATGGAAGAAAATGTGCAATTACTTTAAAAAAATTCCAACAGCATTTTGCAAATAAAAGGCAGTTACCTCAGGCATAGCTGCCAATTTATTATGTGAGAGCTGACTGTTATATGTTCCTATTAATTATATCTTCCACATGCTGCTTTTCCTTTCCATGCTTCGTAAGTTAATTACTTAGGCCAGATTCTGACTGCTGCCATTTCTTTGAAAACCCACAGCAACTGCAGCTAATTTCACTCTGTTCTGGATAGGTTCTTCTTTATTCAGAGCCTTGCCTCCAAGTATGCAAGTCACAGTGCATTCCCAAGGGGATGTGTTTAATATCTGCACACAGGAGGCATTTTAAATACACACACAAATGCACACATGCAGTTAGATACCCTCACACCCACACCTGGCAATGCCCAATATACAGCTTTTACTTCTGTAACAATCCGTGAGATTGCCCGTAAGAACACTCTGTACATGCCTCTAAAACACATCCAGAAAATACCTAAACATTATAAGTATCTTGAAACTGAAATAAGTATACCATAGTCTGAACAATATATTGATTTTAAAAAAAATTTTAAAAGTTCCCTGGCGTATATTCTTCCCATGCAGATTTCCTCAGTTGAATGAAATGTACCCAATCATTAGTTTCCCCTCAAAAATAAAGTTTTTTAGGTGAGCATTAGAACATAACACCAGCACAAGGTGTTTAAAACTGCACCAGGCTGTTCCCTGATGCTGTGTCAATAGGCAAGAAAATAGGTCAGCTACTTATCATCATACCATCAGCTGGATGGAAAATCCCTGGCCCCTCTGTCTTGGGATTCAATTTTCCACTTTTTTCACACTGTTATGTGAGGAAGGAAGTCTCTCCTTCCTAACAAGAGGAAAAAAAACCCAGATCATTCCTAGCCTCTAGGGATAAGGCAACAAAAATGGGTCACAGTGGCAAAAGAAGCAGAGATGTTTACCCAAGATTGGTCATTGCACCATCAGGGAAATACAGCAGTAAAGACCCCTGATGGAACAGATATTAATGACTGAGGTAACCATACGTGAGCTGTGTTCTGAAAACCTTTCCTGGCCCTTCAGAGCTAGCACAGGAAGGGTTCTCAACAGCCAGCTCCACTCCAATATCTCCAGCAAGGTGCTAGGACAGGAATTCCAGTGATCCTAAATCTGTCTTGAAGGTAACACTGAAATCCTCTGTGCCAAATTTTCCTAATTTGGTCTCCTTCGGGTTGTGTCTTTTCCCTTCAGACTGAGCAAAAGGCGTGGGAGTGAAAGCAATGCTACTATAAAAAAACCTTCATTTATCAACCTAAACCCTTACCTCACCCTCTACATTCTGCTCTTTGCTCATCCACATTTCCACTTGCTTTCTGGGCCCACCTTCCAGATCTCAGCTCACAGACAAAACATGCTGAACACTGCACCTCCCACTGCTGCCTGTGAAATCTTTACAAAAGCACACAAGAATTCAGGCCAAAGATTAAGAAGAGGCAAGCCTATTTCTTCCTGTTAAAAATGAAAGCTATCTACAGCTGCCAAAGCATTTCCTCCATTTGTTTATGGCCTACTACAGGGAGAAGAATCTTTTCCTAAGTAGTGTCTCTGGGAAGGACTAACTTACTGAAATAGCAGCATCATTTCCTGTAGCCCTATGGATTATTATCTCTTTCAAACTGTGAGGTCACACAAAGTTTGAAATGAGACTGTCAAGCTGTAGATAAAGATAACAAAGTTGAAAGGTGGTACAATATGAAAGTGATACCCTTATCCAACATTTTTAATTTTGGAAATGGGAAAGGCCTCCAAGCCAAGTAAAACAGGTCTGCATGAGTAGCATCTGTACTAGCAGCTTGGAGGAGCTGAACTAAAAATTGCTCTAAAACCTTCAATCTCCTATACATCTAACTAATATCATCCTAAAATAGTCAGACAGAATGAGTATAATCACAACTAATACCTAGGCCTCACAGAAGACTCCAGAAGTACATTAGAATAGATTTACAGTGTAAAAAACTGGTTGATTATTCTTTCATTTTGTACTATTCTGAATAAACTGATGCTTCACATTTGAAGAATGGGTTTGGCTTAATTTTATCTGACATCCTGCCTAAGTGCTTCACAATTTCAGTCCCCTGACAGAATTCACAAAAAGCTTGTCTTTCACAACAAACTTGGTAGAAGCCTTGTTGGAGCATCTTTCTGGATTGCAAGAGACAATAGTGAGCTGAGCAAGGGCAGCACATGAACCAAGAGCTGTCAGACACTATAACTCACTGCAGGCCTCATCCTGCCCTCAGTAAGCATTCACAATGCCACTGCTGAAGAGCAGTAATGTGTTTGTAGTATTACTAGAGAAACAAAGGGCTCATTTTCTCAGGCAACCAATTAGAACATTCAAAAAGCACTTTCCAAAAAGATTTATCACAACTGCCAAACTGAAATACTCTATTTTACTCTTTAGAGGTCAGCTCTGAAGCAGTTAGAGTTCTCTGTCATTCTGGGAGGTGGCTTTTTCTTCTCCTTTCTCCATCAAGATGTCACATTGAGGTGAAATCTAGTTGTCCTAATCCAGTAACAAACCAATGCAAGTTAATATTCTGCCTTAGGAGCTGCATATCAAGTCTAACTTAAAAAAATTTTAAGCTCCATTGTGGTAGAAAAGAAAGAATTATTTTGTGGTCTAATTGAAGGAATACTAATTCATTTTAAAAAACTTGCATGCAGAAAAATAAGAGAATGCATAAGTAAGATTTGCCACAGGGGTAGCCTGAAGCCATATGCCAGCAAGTTACTCTGCTTGTATATTATGAGAATTTTTATCCATCTAATCAATAAGAAATGAGTAGTTACTATGGCAATTTCTACACTACAAGGTACTTATGCTGCAGTAGAGTATGTTCCAGAAGGACAAATACACTTGCCACTCTGTTATGTAAATTTTTGCACCTTTTACAGTGTTGCAGTACAGTGTGTAAGCTAGAGAACAGTGAGAAGGACAAGGTGAGAAGAATAAAATGAGTTAAAATATAGTGGTGGTTGTAAAGGATAGCTTGGGAATCTTAACTGACAATAGAAGATGCCAGGTTAGAAGAATCCACAAACATTCAAACAAATCAAGCAGCGATTTTGCAGATCTTTATTTGAAATCGTGTATAATGAAACTAAGATTTCACTACTGCATTTCCTTTTGATTACCTTCTTCCAAGTTTAAACTAATGGGGCAAGGGAGTAGTCTCCCTTATACTGTCATCAATTCATACTAATACTGCTTTCAGAGGATAGCAAGACACTGCAGTGCCTGATGTATTCCCTTCAAGCACAATACTCAATAACCTTGTAGAGACTGCTGACACAGAGAACGAGCATGAAAATTCACTCTCAAAATACAGAATATTGTAATAGGAGCACAGGGTTCTTCTAAAGGTTTGGAAATAATTGATCCTAATCATCTTTATGAAATACATGGATAAAATATATATGCCTCCCATAAAATATTTATCACAATTCCATCACCTTATATTTTGCCCTACACCTCTTCAAGATATTAACCTTTTTCAGGTAACAGAATAAATGCTGAGGATAAACCTAAACCCTACAGATGCAGGCAGTTTCCTGTGAGAGCTCAGACAGGGAGAGATGTCATGGCTGCAGAGGGAGAGAAAGTAAAGCTCACCACAGCTGAAGATGGACCAATGATTGTGGAATGAAACTGTCAAAAAACATGTTTGGG
Source organism: Drymodes brunneopygia (assembly GCA_013400955.1). Classification (NCBI taxonomy): domain Eukaryota; kingdom Metazoa; phylum Chordata; class Aves; order Passeriformes; family Petroicidae; genus Drymodes; species Drymodes brunneopygia. The sequence goes on along the minus strand of VZTZ01006685.1, from coordinate 49,131 downwards.
AGAGAAACCTAAATTAGCATGGGGACAACTTCAGGTGAGAGAAGCAGCCACACATGAATGCAGGGGTCTAAGGATACTTTGAAGTCCCCACAAACTCCTCCTAGAACCCATTCATATACACAAGTTACAAGTGGGTATTTCTGACACATAGAGGCACTCAAGAGATGTTTAGATTTTGATGCCCTTTTTCCAAATGAACAGTGCTGAGAACTGAAAGCTCATGTGACTAAAGGTACGAGGGTTCTTTTGCACAGGATTCAGATGCAACTGTATTTTCACTCATATAATATTAATGACTCTAAAGTTACATTATAAAGAAACACTAATTCCTATATCAGAAGGCTCTTAGCTTCCTGTAGTAACAAAGACATACCCCAAAACCTCACAGGTAGATTACAATTAAAAGAAGCAGTAAGTATAACCCAAAATAACATGTAGGTTCAAGAGATCTTTGAAGTGGGACAATGCCTTTGAAATCTGAGAAGAATTGAATAAAGAGAGACCATCCATTAAAAGATGATAAGCTTAGGCAAATCTTTTGAAGGTGGGAAAGTTAAATGATAGTTGTCTATCACAGGCCAAGCAAACACTGAGGCAATGGATAAACATGCAGACAGAAATCCCAATCTCTAGCACTGCACAAGAGAAATTAGAGGGGCTGCCTAGTGAGCTTACCCTACACACACCATTATGAAGGAGCATACTAAGAGGCTGGGCTGCTTCTGGAGAAGACACTCAACCTTCACATTCTGTCTGCAGCTTATGCATCAGAATAGCCAACATTTAGCCACTTGAAATTAGGACTAGGTTTGGATACAGTTTTCTAGGACTCTGGAAAGGATTCACAATTGAACAAGTAGGGTGTTTAAAAGGGCTCTTTGTTTTCTCCCAGCTGTGTTACCTCAACAGCACACTCATCAGACGATTTCAAGCCCATTTCCTTATTAAAAAGGACCAGCTACATCACTTTTTCCACTGCAGAAAGAGAGCATGAAACACAAGAGGTAGACTGGCCTAGGGACAGTCAACACCATAAAACTAGACTCAGAAAAGGTTTGATTCTCACCTCTTGGAAGTTTTCTGAGGTCCTTAAAGCCACAGAGCAATTCCTCAGAAAATACCATGCTACCAATATCAGAGTTCAGAAGTTACAGTATTTACCTTCAGTTTGTTAGCTAGGTACAGGAAATAATGTCCTTCTGAAATTAAGAAGGACATCGAAGGGAAGATTTCTATTCTTTCTTCCAGAAGAACTTTAAAACTTGTGTTTTAAAGGTCTGTCTGTAGACAGAATACCGTACATGAAGCCTCTTAATTTAATACCTCCTTTAAAAAAATATTCAGCTGATGACATTTTAATTTGCACTAAATGTTTTTTTGTCTACCTCCATAATGCTCATCCTAGACAGAACTTTGTTAGAGTGAGTTATCCTTTTAGCCAGCTCTGCTGCCAAGGTTCTCTTTAAAGCAGTGAAAATGGAAAAACATGTGGCCTGTAAGAAAACATAACAGGAACTGACTAAACATCTAAGCTACTTCTTGAGAAGTAGCTTTTCCATGGAAGTGTTTCCAATAACGAACTTCAACAAATTTCCATTTTGCTATTTAAAGGGCCTGGCACTGTGGTTTCAACAGATGTGCCATAACACCAACTGTTCACATCACATGAAAACCAAACCTTTTTAGTAAAGCAACTTCATTGTACTTCACTGAGAAAACTGGTGCCCACTAGGAACTAGAAAAAGCAGTATTTTCCCCAGAGAATGGCTAAGGTTTCTTAAAAGTAAAGGTCTGAAGCATATCAGCCAATCTTGGATCTCAAAGACCATATAGCCAAGACAGAGCATAGAACATGTCCTGTGGTCATAAAACACCATGAGCTCTCCACTTTTAGTATTTTACACTCCCTACCCTCCCATTATCTAACTTCTATTGTGTAATGTCCTATTTATAGACTTCAGGCTCTTTTTTGGTTACTTTATTGTCATCAGAAACAATTGCTTCTGCTTGCACTACTTCCTTACCTCAGATTTATACTGCCCTCACAGTCTCTAGAAAAAACAAAACAGACCACCAATTAACAACCCAATCCCCCAAGAGACAACCCACAGTTTCACAGTGTGGTGAGGAGTTAGCAACACAGCTACTATAAGGACTTTGCAAGATCAGAGGTCTAAGCAGAAGCAAAGACAATATTAAACATCACACTCTAATTTGAGCACGAAGGGATTTATCCTAGGATGAGTCACTCTTAACAGTTTAATGGAAAGTAAGATCTTGCACTGTACAAGTGTTTAAAAAAAGAAAACAGATTATAAAAAAAGAAGAAAAAAAGAAGCCCTTCACTGAGTCATAATGGCAGCAAGAGTAGTTAATTCTCTTCATTCTACCTTTCTTCTTCATCCTGCAAGATTACTTTTATCCCCTTACTCCTGCACAGTTGTGGTTCCAAGGAGCTGCATGGACAAGGATCCCCTGTTACTACTTTTCTGAAAGATATGTCTCAAACTACAAAAACCTGAAGAAAAGTGAGTAAATCCCACTGCATCTCCCTGCAGTTGGGAACAGTAGTTAAAGGAAGCAGAAGCTGCACAGGCACCTTTGTCCTGGTGGAATGCAGTGTTACTGTAACTGGAGATAACTGCTTTGTTAGGAGAAGCAAGTAGACACATGAGCATGGAAAAAAGCGATAACACCACAGGGAGGTTGAGGTTCACTCAGCTACGTACAAAAACATGCAGCTAAACCCTCTGCCTGCATATTTCAATGAAACAGTGAGGGACCATGTCTTCTTCAAAAACTTAGTAACATTTCAGATAAAATTAAATGTAGTTTGCAGCGCTTTACTTATACACAAAACTGTTGCAATGAGGCCACAGGCACTGGGAGGGAAGCAGGGAGAGCAGAAGGGTACTCAGTTACAAACAGTGCATGCATTTACACCTCACTCTGGGGCAGGCAGAGATCCTGGTTAACCCCAGTGTTAGCATCATCAAATGCTTCCTGTGACAACTTTGACACAGTTTTGCACAGCCATGGAATAACATACACTTCTTCACACCGCACACCTTTCACGTTGCAAAAGTCAGGTAGGATTCATCATTTGGGCTCATGATACCCTTGCTTTCAATTGTCCTGTAATGGGAAACCTGCTGGTAATCCTTCAGGACAGACTGGAAAAGGACAAAGTCCCATTAGAAGGGGTACCTTCCTCTCTGCTGCATTCAAGATACAAATGAATCCTCCTAAATCAGCCAGCTTAGCAAATAGTGAACTGCTGCTTGGTCTTACCTTCTCCTTACTCTGGGACTATACATGTTACGATTAACATCTTTCTGAGTCTGTCATGACCAAAGGCATGGGAAAACTTTACAGAATAACCAGCCTCTGAATTCACAATTTCATTATCAACACAGGAGAACAGAAAATGTTCTTACCACGTCAGGGCAGTCCACTTTGTATCTAAGAGCCCAAGAATACATACTTACACAGAAGCACTTGAGCTCATCTAATTCTCCACCTGCAACAGGAAGTTTATACCCTCCGAGCTGCCAGTTCACCGAGCCCCTCCCTTCCTCCTTGCAGCTCCTGGGGCTCACCTGGTGGCAGTTGGCAGCTCCTTGATTGAATTCAGCAGAAAACCAAGCAGCAGAAGCAGGGAAAAGGAGGCGCTGTGTGCCTTGCTGCATAAACTCAGCTGTGTTGCCTTACTGCCTGATGAATGACAATCCACATAACCTAACTGGGAAGAGCCAGAGCAGAAAACTGTTTCTACACTTAACTATTGAACAACGAGGCTTGCATTTAGTGGATCATTACTGACTTGAAGCTCTCTTTTCTCGGTTGCTGATTCCCACAATATGACAGGAAGATTATCCAAGGCTATCTCTGTCCAGTGCATAACAGAATGAAACAGCAGAAATCTCTTCAGATTTGCCTGCACTTGGAAAGTGTCCCAGGAAGGACAAACAGCAGTGGCTGGATTAATTCCTGATTTAAGTGGAACAAGTGTATTCAAAATAGGTGCTTACAGCTGGAACAAGAGACTATGAGACACTGATGAGAAAATGGAGCAGAGAACTGACCAAAGAGAGATGGACCCTTTCCCCAAGTAGAAAACAGCACCTCTGCCAGTTTTTCATTGTTTTCCCCAAGTCTCTCTATTTCCTTAATAGCAAAGAGAATTGGGATCCCACATGGTAATGACAGTGAAGACCTCTTTGGCCTCATCCGTTTTGGGCTCTGATTGCATTCAAATATGTCTGGGAAAAGGATTAACAAGGAATAACTAGTACTGCTGTAGTTGGCTTGTGGGCAAAAGAAAAAAAATTGCATTAAATCACCATTTTAGAGACAGGTCTGAGACTTAAGAGAATTTTTCTACAGTGACTTTCAGTCCCCACTTTGTCAATTTTTACAAGATATAAAGTTCTTTAGGGCTCCATAGCTTGTCTGAATATCAAGTGATTCATCTAGTTTTCTATTTGTCTGTATTCATATTTTCAGCCACAATGAGAGGAAGACAATAAAGGCTGGTTAAGAAGAGCACAAACACAGCTGTATAGTGAGGGTCTTCTAAAACCATCCCAGTCTGTCAGGCCATAGGTCCAGAATAGTCAGTAGGGGACAGTTTCCTATCCATGCTGCCCTATGACTACAACAGCATATCAAGTGGACCTTCATGTTTGGGTAAACGTGAGTTTTGCTGAAGACCAGCGATCATTTCTGACAGTCATTAATTATATAAAGGACAGGGTATTGTGCCTCTCAGCCACCAACTTCTCTGACAGACTTTGATATAATTATCTTTATTCATCTTCACAAATAGACCACTCCATTCAGAGGCTACAGATTTTTTGCTGAATTTCTTCGTAAGTTGAGTTTCAAGAAATGGGTCTGTCACTTATTGTGCTTAATTTAACAGAATTTCTTTGTCTTGCAATATACTGAACCAAGATTTAGCACTTGGTCTAACACCCCCTGTTTCACTGTGACAGCCGGTGCTGTTATGATAGAAGACCAAGTCTAGGCCTGGGCCCCCAGTGTTCAGTGAACTACAAGTGCAAATAAAAAAAGTGTTGTTATTCCTTCTCCTGAGCCTCTACCAGCAAGCAGTCTTCCAATCTGTTACAAGCATGCCAGCATAAATGCATGTTGATGTGCTGTACACAATGCATCTTTCCATTCCAGAGCACAGAACTTCATCTGTAGAGCCAGGTGGCCGAAGGGAGGGAACCTGGGGGAGAGCCTGGCAGTCAGACACGTGCGTCTCTGCACCTCTTGGTTCACTTGTTAGAAGGCTACAAGATCCAGAGTGAAGCACAGCAGAGCAATGCTAAATAGAAACTACTTTGGAAGTTTTCAGAGCATGACAGGATCAGACCTGTTACAGCTCACAGCCAATCATAATGGTTACACACCTTCCTCAAACTCTTTGCAGCAAGAAAAGGGCCACCCCTCAGGTTAGCTGACAGTCATGGGGACCTCTGTCTATCATTCCATGTATCATTCTTGATTTGTTCAAGCTAACTGTCAAAGATTCATGCAGTATCCAAGATGACTCATTAATTGCTTTCCAAAGGTTTCCAACATCAGCTGAGAAAAAGAATGTGTGAACAGTCTCCATCTAAATGAGCTGAACTAAAAAGCAATTTAGTTATTAGTAAAAGCAGCAAAGTGTCACGATAAGACACTTACCTTGTTTAGAACATGAGATTACATCAACCACCATACCATTTGCACCTAAAAACCAGCTATGTAATGCAGCTCAAGTCAGCATACACATAAATCTAAATGTGGCTAATCACATTAGTCTGTCCACACAAAATGAAATTACCTGTGACTAATACTAACACAGATGAAACTGAGGAGAATTATTTGTAGTGCAATATGAGCATCTCTTTGGGCTGCACACAGTTTCTCACTGGTTTGGAAGTGAGGACAGTAAGAAAAATAGGACCCTTATGCTCAGCAAGGCTGAAAGCTCAGCAAGCATGCACAGTTAGAAATTATTTTGCCAAAAGATAAATTGTTCAATATTTTGCAAATATTGTTTTGCCCCCCTGAAGGACAGTTATTTGGTTTGATACATTCCCATGTTCTCCTGGGAACTACACAGAAACAAAGGTGCAGATAAAGACAAAGAGAACGGTAATGAAGTCAGATGTCCTGTGGTACTGATGATGTACTTTCAGGTCACAAAGTAACTAGTTCTAACAGCATTTTACTTGGTAGAGATAGACAGTTCAGAAGTAGAAAATCAGAGAAATTTGTCTGTGAAGAGATCAAAAAAAGCTGTAACAATTTATACCATCTGAGGGTGTGGCTGAACATACAACCATGTCCTCATTAAAGACTTCATGTAAGGGCTACCAGGTGCATTTCCTAGAGATATTTCAGGTAGAGGAACAGATACCAGTGGTTACAAAGATCTAATGCTTCCTGAAGATCAGCACCACTGTGGGAAATTGCTGTGTAAGGAAGGAATATTCCCAGCAGTATCCCAGTCATGCATTGTGGTGCTGGGGATATTGGTGACTACCTGTCCTGGTTTAGGGCAAATTTTAGGAGGAAACCTCCGAGGGGGTCTCCCCTAGAAAAGCCAATTTCAACCGCCCCTCCCTCACCCAGTTCAGGAAAAGATTTCCTTAGAGAAAAGTGGAGAAAACTGTTTATTTAACAAAGTATTCACAGCCATGAAAAAATGAATAATATCAAACAATGAAACCTCTCCTTGCTTTGAAGAGATGGCAAAATGAGAGAGAGTTCTGCTGAAGTTCAGAGAGGTGTGTCTCGGGTCACTCAGTCTCTCCAGGGCTCGGGCAGGTGCCCAGGCCTGGCTGCAGAGTAGGGGGGCCCCCGGACGAGTGTCCTGATGTCCTGGACCACAGAGATGCTGAACAGTCCCACAAGAAAAGCCACAGTTCAGGTGAAGCTCTTATTGCTTCAGCTATCAAGGAAAACCAGTGAAAAAAACTAAAGGGAAAACTCCCAAGCCCCTCTCTGCAAAAGTCGAGAGAACTCTGAGAGCACTGCTGGGAGCTCCAAGAGCACAGCACACAGAGAGAGCCTTATCTGTCTTTCACTGTCCCAGCTCAGGGCACTGTCCCAGAAGGAATTCCAGGAGAGTAGAGTGAAGCTCCTGCAGACAAACTGCACGTGTCTTCTGCCCCCCCTTCACTCTCTCTGTCTCTCTGGGCCCAGCTTAAAGCTATAGAACTTAATATCCAGCATAGGCAGAACAGACTGGGGGTACAAGCATCATAAAGTCACCCCGGGATACTACCTTAGGATGTGTGATTAAAATGTTATGCTTTTTCTACTTGTAGATATTAAGAAAGGAAGAAGGTTCCCAGCCTCCTCATTTTAACACACAGAAAGTACAATTTGATGCCACTATATTCACCACGTAAAGTAGCCTTAAGAAGCAACCACAGATCCCATGACAAATGCATGTTATACCAGAGACAACACCTAGTTCAGCAGACTTTTCTGAGTCTGAACTGTACTGAACAAATTAACCTTACCAAACTGTTGGGAAAATAATGACCTCACACCTCTTCAAGCTGCACAGGCATTAATGTAGAGGCAAGGAGAGATGACCAGGATGGCTTGAAATTTACATCAACATCAAAATTAGTTCAAGCAGGAACTAGAAATCAGGACAGATGACTGCAGCCATGTAAGACCTCTTCTTTCTAAGGCCAGGAACAGAAAGAAATGTCTTAGAGCATTTGAGCAGGATAAACCATTTTCCAGTACTCTTCTGAACAAAGCACTGGAATGGACTGCCTCTAGAGAAACTGAGATGTAGATTGAGTACCAGCCAATAGTATATGTTTATAAGCAACAGCCTTATTCAGCCAAAGAATTCTTTTTGGATATTTTTGTTGTTTCAATGAGGAAGAGAGAAGCTACTGGCAGCCTGCCATTGTAATGGGATATCTTGGCAGGAAAACACTTTGTGTTATATCACAACCATATGGTAGTGGGAAAGATTTTTTTCTATTAAGTTTCTGTAATAATCTGTTCCCATTTTTAATGCAGCCTTTCAGCAAAAGAAGAATATGTTTGCCTCTCAGTTCTTTCACAGGAGTTGTTAATGTACGACTACATTTTTATACCTAATGATGGCAAACATTAAAACATCGCATTTTCAGAGGTACAATTAGCTCTTCTGTCGTGAAAAGGTAAATGAGCCCTCTGATGGAGTGGAACTTCTGTGAAGAGATAACCCTGGTTTCCCATAGGATGGCACTCTTTTTTTAAAAAACTCAATTCTAATGGATGAGAATACTCAAGTAGGTATGATTAAATGAGGTCTGGCTTTCTTTGGTAACAGAGGAAACAGGAAGATGTGTGGGAAGTTGTCACTTGGATTTCTGTCTTCAGCAGCTCAGCTCCATTTTAGGAACAGCAACAATAAATAGATTTCCTCAGGTATCTTCCTATTGCTCGTAGAAAGTCAGAGCAGGTGAATGCTATAGGCAACTGAATCTTTCATACATTCTTAGGACAGGTTCCTGCTCTGGCCCAGCTGACTTTCTCCCTCAACATGTCTAGAAGTCAGCAGGTAGAAACATTAGTGATTTCAACTTTTTTAGATTCGTATGTCTGCCCTTTGACTTTCCTGTTGGGATAAGTCTTTTATCAGCATGAGGGCACAAATGAGCTTTTGGCATATGAATACTCCTCATAATCCAGTAGAAAGCATGTTTTTTACTATTCTGCTCATGTTTCCAACTTTTGCAGTCTTCTATCTTTGCAAGACAAAAATGAATAAAAGTACACAGAATTTCTTTTCTATTACCAGTAATCCAAACACCACCACAATCACTTTTGCAATCACCTTTTTTGCCAAGGAAGCTGAAATACAAGATAAGACACAGAGGTACTTATCTAACAAAGCTTTTTCCAGCACAGCAAATAAATTTCCATTAAGGGTTCCTGAGGCAGATCCCTGCAGGATCCTAGTTCAGGACATAGGAAACCCCTGCAGCTTGCTCTTGCCCAGACAACTCTGATTGTACTCTCAGGAGTGCATAAAGCAGTGGATGGGTGTCGCCTTGGTTTTACAGGGCCCCATACATTGTAGCTGTAGTTTCCCATGCTTGTTCTATAAACATGATCCTTATTTTCCTTAACCAGCCGGGATTGTTTTACACTTGTAAAATTGTTTTTCATTCCTTTCCCTGGAATAGAAAAAAATAATTAACCATGTCTTTGTCCTATAAACCTTCAGGGGTATCAACCCCTTTCACCAATCTTTGACTGTCCTTAGAAACCTATAAAAATAAGTAAATAAAGAAAGGCAGGGCTTTTGGTCAGTCCTGCCTGGTGAAACCACTGCTGCTCTGTGACCCACGTGTTTCTTCTATTACAAACTAACCAACAGATGGGTAGCTGGATTATGCCTCTTCACAGAAGTTCTTTGGCCCTGTATGGCTACGCTGAAGCTCAATAATGAATTAAACAATGCCCCAAACACTTGCAGGCAGTTGAATGTGATCATCTCTGGAGTTAGGCAGACAGAATAGTTTGTGGCATGTTTCTGGCCCATGTAAAACATTCTCCCCTAGAGCCCCAAGGTGGGTGTTAGAGCTGTGATATCCCTGGAGCTCTCCCCAGCCAGCAGGACACATGGAGGCCCAGAGAGTCTCCATGGGTGATCATTTGCTGTTCTGTGCCAGCAATCCTCAAGGCCTTGATATTTTCATAATTTCTAACAGATTTAATTTAGTAGGAAATATGTAAGCAAAGCAATTCCCATTGATTTCAACTCGTAGCTGATGTCTAGAATGAGTTGCACTCCATGAATGAAAGGAACTAAGTCTGGCCCACAGTTGAATTTGCCCCAAGTCCTTCATGATATTGTTATGACTTGAATGCCTACAAAAACCAGATAACAACAGAAGTACTGAACTCTGGAATGAAAACCCATAGGGAGGAGTTTCTGAGAAAATGATAGAAAATTCAGCTGGTTTGACTTGCATGATGCCAGCACTGAAGTTTCTGCATGAAACATTACCAGGGCAGGTGCAAATATGAGATTGTTTCAACCAGTGGTCCATAACTTACTTATATATTAAAATTCAATCTTCTCTACTTTCATATATTTTACTGCACTTCTTAGTAGATAACAACCTAAGAAGTTTATCTTTATGGCATTGAGCATATGAATGTTATAAAAAAATGTTTACAGAAAAATATCCTCAAGAATTATTTACATTACCGCCAGCTCTTTTGAGACACTTTGACTAACCCTTCTTTAGGGATTTTCCTTGTTAATAATGTCCATGCCCCTTGATAAAGCCCTTCACACTTTAGCCAGAGAAACTACATTTTGTTAATATGATGTATTTTTGACAGCATAGTTTTCAGCCTTTAAAAATATCCATATGCAGTAGTCAAAACATAGCGTGCTTGCAGCCCCTTGGAATCTTAATTCCAAGTCTTACTAACTTCTGTCAAAACTTACAGAGTAAGCAGTAATCAGAAATATCTACTGTGAGAAAGATCAGTTCTGCAGGATCCAGTGAGACAAAAGCAAAGGAGGTTATCTTCTGATTTTACTCAGCAGAATTTCAAAACAAGCAGTTCAGCCTCAAAGCAATGAATCTGAATTGGTCATGGTCTAGATCAATGGAGAATAAATACACTCGGAAAAGTAAATGAGAGATGAAAGAAAGACTTGACTGTAATTTACATTTGTTAATATGGAAATTATGAAAATAAGTAAATGCTTTTAAAAATACATGACTAGAATTCACCCAGATTTACAGTTGGAATTTGATTCTGTCATTCTTTCTTATATATAATCCAATAGAGCTCAAGCTGCCCAAGAAAGCACCATTATTACAGCAGCACTGATGTCTGCTCTGCCTAGTCATGAATAGCCACTCTGCCAGTAAAGGGGGCTCCAGCAGAAAGTGATCTAGGAGCACAGGCTTCCTCTACCTTAACTACCAAGCATACCTTCAAGCCAGGATCCCTTGAGTAAAGCTTTGTATCCTGCAAGATCTTATTACCAACTCTTTCTAAAGCTTTGCTTGCAAGTCAGCCATAAATAACACGGAGAGTTTGCAACTGTTCCTGTTGAGATCAGTGGTGAAATTTGCTTAAACTTTGCTGCTTCTGAGTGTGTAATGGTATGTGGGATGTGGGTGCACCCCAGAATGGCTACAGCAATATAGAAGCTCATGACTCCCACTGGAGACCTCTGGAGAGGTAAACTTGCATCTGTAGTCCAGGTCATAGGTGTAAAGGGAAATGCAAACCCACTTCATTCCAGAGATCCCCAAATCAAGACATGGGCACTCAAAATGTCCCTGGGCACACATGCACAGGGAAGGGAGCCAGCCTGGAGACAGCATGATAGCATGGCAGCACGCCTGTCTGCACAAGAAACAAGACACATTTGTTCAAAACCAACTTGTACTATGCCTAAGAGCAACTAATTCTCTCCTAGTGTTCATTACATTCTCTCTCCTCTTTATGTGAAAATGATCATTCTGACCCGCAGAAAAATGTTTAATTATTACTCAGTTTCATGGTCACAGCATCAAGTTTTTTCAAAGATGCCTTACAAACTGAGAGCAAAAAAAAAAACCCAAAAACCAATAAAAAGCCCTGTTACCTAAGAGCCTATTGAAATTCTTCAAGTCTCTGGGCATGAATTATGTATTCACCAAGTTTGCTGCTGGTGATGTAAGTTAGAAATTCTCCTGCTGGTTTTGATTACAGCTGCAGAGTCACAGATTTGAACACCAGTAGACAATCATTCTTCTGAGCCTGCACATAAATATAAAATGTTTTCTTTTTCCTTATCTCATAAACCTTCCACTATGATTACTTCAAAATGAATTCCTGTTTTCTTCAGATTTTCTCCACTTATCATGTTACAATTAACAAAATATATTCCATCCAACAAAGCTATGTTATTTGCATATTCAAAGGTCACCCTACAGGTTAAAGTTATTTAACTATGAAAGAGATGATAATTTCACAATCTTTTTTAATGCAGATAAAATACAAAATTACCTCTGGGTTTTTAATTTGCACATCTACAGACACATGATAAAGAGTTTTACGATAATGGTATAAGCAGCATAACGAACTTTCAATTAGGCTGTGACAGCTCTTCCCTCTAGTCTTTGCATTGTCGTTTTATTATTTAAAACACTGTCATCTCTTTCAGGGAGCAACAAAGAATATTACTTGCTTCACCCATACTTTGGAACCAGTGGCAGCTTCCCCCAGGAGTGCTGCTGCAGCGTCAGCTCACGAGTACACTACGTGACATGGAACCACTCCTTGCCAGGCAGGGTGGGAAAGAGATGGGATCAGATAAATTAGATCAACAGACCACCAGGTTTTATGGGTGTTCTGACCACTGAACAGTCCGGATCATCGGGGCAGAGCAGTGATAAATTGCAAAGAAAAGTCCTGTGTAGTGTTGTACACCCTTGTGGGTTTTTTTTTACTTAATTTCATATTGAATTTGTACTAACACAATAAAAATCCTGGACATTAGATTTCAGTTAATCCTGGAAAAAGCAATGCTGACTGAATTTCCTATGAAATGGTAACAAAGTGAAATTCTGCCCCCCATCTAAAAACTTCTTGGTCTACCTTACAGAAAATTAGATACCTCATCACAATGCTTCATCCACCTCAGGTAAACCAGTGCAGCTGAGTCCAATCCATTGCAGTTACCCTTATCTCAGTTAACACCATGGCCACAAACCAATCCAGTCTCTTAAAATGAACAAGCAGAGGACAAGCATTTCTTAGTATTGTGAATTATTCCAAAGTCAGTTCCTGTTCCTATTTGTGTTGAAAGCCAACTCTGACAAAGTCATATGTTGTTTTGTTCCCAACTGTCTGCACTTTTAAACCAGAGAGTAATTGATTGCAACAAACCAATTTCTGCAATTCTAGATGTCTATCCAAGGTCTGCAACTGCCACTTGAAAAGTCCTAGAGACACAAGAACTAAAAAATATGAAAATTATAGGACTTTAATGAAAAATAAGGTCCTATAAACCTCCAGCAATTGACATTACTTATTGAAAATCACAGGTAATCTTACATGTCTGCTGGCTGCAGTGGATTGCAGCCTTTTCTGAACATATCTGATGTAACAATATTGCACACCAATGGTAAACCTTTTAGACATGGACCAGTCTTGTAGGATACAATCAGTAGGCCACACAAAACAACAGCCAAATTACTTCTCTTTCAAGCACTCTGGACAGCAAAGAAAGGTGAAAGACAGATGTAGGCATAGGAACCTTTCTTTGAAAGTCACAATTACAGACTATTACAATGCGTCTAGAATAGCTATCAAGCTATTCTACTGTCAAAAGTTTTACTCTCCTCATCTTCATTTGCCATGAATCCCATCCTGGGATTCTCCTGCCTGTGACAACAGGTAACACAGTGACAGGACCCTCCCTTTACCCATCCTGAGACGCCTTTAAGGATCTCTGCATCTTCTGAGATGCATCTGATTTTACTTTTGTCTCTGTTGTAGATTGGTTTATGGGGAAAGGAGAGGAAGAGGCAAATGCAAGTGACAACTGTGAAGTGACCTAACTGTACAGAATACAGTTATATGCTGTTCTCCCCATAGTAACTGCCCCCTTCAAAAAAGAAAATGCATATTCCTAATACAAAATATAATCTTAGAATGCAATTTTTCGGAACTTCTACTACAGGAGATATGACCACATGCCTTCATTGTTGGACAGGAAAACATAATGATATTTCAATAGCAAATATGCATTTAAAAGGCTATTTAGAAAGAAATGAAGAGTTTAGAAGTCTGGTGCACCTGAGACTGCAGAAGAAGAAGTGACATAAGATTGACTGAGGAGAAGGTCTTCAGTTGGACTTAAAATTTTTAGAAGTTGATAAAAGCGAGAAGCCCTGATTTTATCTGGATGTGGTTGTGTGAGAAGCGCTACAAAAACTTCCTTTTTTACTTCATATCAAACACTGCTGCAAATTGTATTTTGGAGGGCTGAAATTTGCAGGGCAAGATGAAATGCCATTGTAGTCCAGAAGAAGACTGTGTGTATTTTACAGGTAAGACACTTACTTGGACTGACCCTTTACAGAGTTTGATACAACACTGAAGCTCAAACTAACAATGTTAAAATGTCTGAATTTTAAAAAAACTTCTTATCTCTCTGTTGCTATAACAGAATTCACAGTCTGGCTAAATTTTTGTGCGTGTAAAATATACAGGGACTATAGAACTACCAAGTTGCTTTCAGTAAGATTTTCATCCTGAAAATCCTGTCTCTAGTTAGTGCTTTACTGCAGAAAGGACCTTGAAGCCAAACTGTAGCCACTGATGTAAAGGAAGAAAAGAGCAGTGAGAAGTGGTTTGCTATCAATGTACAATTTGAAACACGAGATTTCACACAGCTTAAGGAGTTAGAAGTATTATTGGTCATAGAATTATTCAGCACCCTAAGGTGTCCTGTGGCAATATTAATGTAGGTAACCTTCCTTGACAATGAATTTAACAGATTTACCAGACACTGAATAAATGTAGTATTCTGTTTATTGGATCCGTATTTATTCTCTTAAATATCATTACGTTCACATATTCTAAGTAAGAATAAAGGAGGATTTTTTTTTCACTATACATTTGTGATCCTGATGCGGATTTTTAATTCAACAAATTCTTTGTCCTATTTCCATGCTATCCTGCCCTATGGTATGCCTCTTCAGATTAAACAACAACAAAAACAACAATAATAATAACAACAACAACAGCAATGATAAAAATTGCAGGAGACACCAGAAGCTGACACTTGAGTCTTCTTTTAAGATACATGCTGCCTTGGTACCGTTTTCTCCATCCTGAGATATGAAAGACTCTTTGAAGCATGCTATAAAATGACCAGTGTGTCTGAGTGGTGCAAAAAAAAAAGACCCACTCTTCACCAAACTGTTTACCAGCCTACACTGAGAGGTAACCAAGGCTACTGGATGGAACTTCAAGAAAATCTTTTAATAGTCAATTTGACAAAGAAATTGTGGCTTCAGGCCAACTCTCCAGAAATTCATGCCAAATTCAGAAATATGTTGGCTTTAGAAAAAGGAAAAAGAACACACAAGAAAATAAGCCTTGTGTGATCATCCTGTGCAAATGTTTGCCTCCCTTACTGCCACCATTTTCTCGCCCTAATAGCTTAGACACCCACTAGCCAATGTTAATTAAACCTGGCACAGCAACAGCAACTGAACAGAAAAATTCCTACCAGTTCCATGAAAACAACCAACAGGCTGAAGGAAGGAGATCCTGTTAGTGCACACACTGAGGGGAAACCTCTGACATGGGCTCCACTGGTAGGTACCAACAGCTGCACATCAGCAAGAGCAGTTGTGTTGCTTCTATCACAACTCACAGCATATCTGACAGCAAAACCCAGAGCAACGAGTCCTGTGAGTTCTGCCACTCTCAGGATGGAAATCAACACAAAGGAAAAGAAAGCCAGTTCTTCCAACAGCTTCACCACCCCATGTGGAGAAGGATGGAGAGAATTCCAGCTCCATGCTGCCTGATGTAGCCAGTAGTGGATGATGAAGGAAAGGCATTTTAGTCATCACTCTAACTTAACTCAGAAGGAAAATTTTTATCCTGCCCCCATTCATGATCAGCCAAAGAAGAGATGTGACTCAGAGGTGTCTTACTGACACACAATCTCCACAGAGCCCAGCTCATGTGTTACTCTTTGCTCAAGTCACTGCATCACCCAACAGCTGGTCCTGATCAGGTACTATCTGAACACCAAACTGCAGCACATTTTCCAGCAAAGAAAATGAGTATTTTATTCTTTTAATGCACAGAAGTACTTTTCTCTCTGTATCTTATAAGTGCCTCTGAATTTCACCTACTTTCACATTTATTTCAATCATCTGTCTTCAGGTCTTTTGATGAATCTTAGGGAGATTTTGGAACACTTTACAATTTTTTTTTCTCTTTTAATAGAGCCACTCATCTTTTTTATCATATCTTCATTTGAACATTTTTGCCAATACAATAAAAGACAAAAGAGCCCTATACTTAAGTGCCCTGCTTGTGTTACAGAACTGTACTCTCTCCTTTCTTAACCTGACTGCATATCAGTGCTGCAGAGCTGGATGCAGGAGGGCATCAAGCATTAGCTTAGGACAGGATCATTAGACACTGACGACTTAGGGCCTGGCTGTACACAGTGACTCACCACTTGAAAAGGAACCAAAAGGCAAAAAAATTGCTGCCAGTTGCACTCAAAAGCAAATTTCCCAGAAAAATATAAATCTGAATGGGAAAGAGGGTAAAAAGGTCTTGGCCAAGGGTAAAATTCCTTCACTCTAATAGGGAGATTATGGTTGCAACTTCCTCCCATTTCTTCCCCTTAGAACAGTGAGAGGTTTTCCATGTGCCCAGGACTTAAATGATGGCAATATGGAGCCAGTAAAAGGCTCCAGACATTAGCTTTGGAAGAAAGAAAAAAGTAGAGCATAGAGCATTTTGTTTCCAACCTTTATTAGCATTATTCCCTAGAGAAAAGAAGTAGTCCTTCTTTTTTGGAGAGTGCATGGAAGAGCAAGTGGAAGGCGTTGTGAGCCAGATCAGATCAAGGTTTTTCTTGCAAAGCTTTCCTCTGACTTTTGCATGACTTTGCAAATGACATGCCTCTTGGCCTTCAGTTTCCCAGCTGTAAAAAGACATCTTGTTTCATGGAAGCTGAAAAGATGGCTGTTATTTAGTGTGGGTCCTTATAAATAAGCATCAAAGAGTGGGAGGTTCTGATCAGAGAACCATTCATGAAAAGCAGACATTATCATGTCTCAGTGATGAGAATGTGTTATTTGTCAAGAAACCACTAGAGCTTGAAATTCTCTCCAATCTAAATTCCAGTTAAGTATGAAAGTTTAACATTTTAAAGATTCTTGTGGATACAAAACAATCTGAAAAGTAACTGTTGAAAGTAGAAAATCACTAATCCTAAGAGAAGGGTTTTAATGTGGGGGCAAAAGAGGATATGTTTGTCTGTCTTCAGAGGTTCCTTATGCTGCACTAGGAACAACGCAGGACAGAAGAAACATTTGAGCTCCTTTCCCATGCTGTGGTAAGAACGACCTAGAAGTCCTCAGAGTCCTCTCAGAGTATTCAGCATGAAGACAGGAATATCATGAACCCTGGCTGCAAGGCTCCTTGCAGCAACTGTATCAGATCACCAGATTTCCAGTAGCACAAGCAAAACAACTGACATGCAGCTTTTTGTCCAGAAACCTGGCATTTTGCTCCACATTTCCTGAAACCCGAATAGTTTCCATGAAACATTAACCCATGAGTAAACTGATGCTGTCTGATGAAATCTATTTAACTAAGAAAGGGCTTGCTATTGATTCCCAATCATCTCTCCTTGGAGGAGGGAATGGACCATAAAAATGCTGTAGTAACATTACAATAGGAGGCTTAGGTGAAGAGTGGGGACCTGGGGGGAACTGAAGCAATGTCTTTGCTGTGAGGGTTAGGAGAAGCCCCATGCTCTCCAGGTAGTAATATTTCTGGTGTACATTACACAAATCCATCTGATTTGTCTCTCCACCATCTCACGTTCTGTCTGCAAAAGAAGACAGACTGGCCAAAGGAGCCAAAGGCCATTTAGGGCAATCACCAGTGTTACCACAGCATTTGAAGGGAAGTTGCTTCAGGAAAGTTGCCATCAACTTAACTCACTACACAGCTCAGAAGCTACTAAAATGTGGCTCTGAAGCAAATGACCTAAAGTGAATGGAACAAATAACTGGAATTTAGATAAGATGGGAGTTAGTTTACCAATTATCCACAAAAAATTGACATTCCAAAAAGCAAACACACAAAATTAAGTATCAGGCTTCCCGAATAATACTGAAGGCTTCATTGCCTTAGCACAGTTATAGGCTCCAAGATGGGTATTGAATTGCAGACTTTGGCAGTATTTTCCAAGGCCCTTGAGAAATACACTTACCATGTTCTAAACCACACCCTTTTGATTGTTACTGCTGTTTTATATGGTACAGATTAAACAAACTGACAACAAATAAACTTTAACTGCAAATGTTGATTTGAAGCTGCATTTAGTCATCTTCTAAATGCAAAATCAGTATACCTAACATTCATCTATTAGTTTCCTTAGCACATTAAACAAGAACAGTAAAGGTGGTTCTAATTTTTACTGTCTTTTCCTTCTTCTTTTCAAACTAGCAGCATAAAGTTCAGAAGATACAAACTCTTAGAAAGTGTTAATCAAGAGTGATTTAAACACAGAAGTAGTTTGGCAGTATTGCATCACTCAGTACCTGCATTTACAGTTGACAGAGTCTTCCTCTCAACTTCTAGACAGTTAATCTCTTATATTACTAAAAAAATCGTAAATTAAAAAAATCTTCATTGTATATAAACCAACCTCCATGTACAATTCCTGAAAAGGCCTTAATTATCCACACAGCTTGCAGGGATAACACAAACCAGCAATTCCTACTTCTTTTTTTGAATTCTTGTTTATTTTTTTCCTATGCCATAGGTCACATTTAGATAGGTACACTTCAATTCTCCTTTAAGAAAAAACATCTCTTTAAGGTGTGCTGCATGACCAAATAGTCAGAAAAGCAGGCTGATGCCTAGAAATCATTGTGTGCTATCATTTTCCCCACAAAAATCAGTAGGAGCAAAGGTTGTTTCTCGTATTTGAAGCTGATAGTATCTAATGAACATCCTCAGCAACAGGCACTGATAAACATAATCTTTATTACAGAATAAAATTCTACATCAAGAGAGCCCAGGGAAAGCACATAATTTCTTTATTCATGAACTAGTATGTGCTAGGCAAAAATAATTTTAAAAGGCATTTGGAAACTTTGCTTTTAGGTGCTGCGTTTTGCCTTTATGATTGAGCCTTCAGAAGGGAAGTTTCTGGAGTGAATCTGGCTGAACTTGGCCAATTGAAATGATTACTTGAGACCTACTTGTCACTGAGGGGTTCAGATCCCGTCAGTACCTGCTGTAGTCACTCTGGGGTGACCTCAGCATTAAACTCTCACTATGACAGCACTGTATCTCCTAGACTGAGTTTGGTTATTCCTTTGCAGTTGATGTGCCTTTTTGTGGGCTAGATTAATACTGCTCCATGGGGCAATGCTGCTTGGCAGCATTCAAGAATGATGGTATCTACTGGGTTTTAACTCTGGACTAACTGCCTTCCAGCTGGAGCTTTGGTTCACAGCAGAAGCACAGCAGCAGTTCTTTCAGAAACTGGTTTTGTGGTTCCCATGGATGATCGTTTAGTTTCCAGACCTACTTCACCTTTCACCTTTCAGAATGACATCTCAACTGATTCTCTGGTAGATGGTACACAGCAATCCTTCAGTTCCCTTGATGGCAATCACATACCTTGTTCTATTGGAGGCTGTCTTGGGGAAAAAAGCATTTTCCAAGTATACTGGCTGTGCCTTCTCACTGCCCACAGAGTGGGTGGGTACACAGGGAAACTGATTTCTTGGACTTTTATTCTGACACACCAGTTGCCTGGGCTTGGTATTTCTGCACATTTTGCACTCAGCACTTTATCATGGAAGAATCAGCTCAAAGGAGAGAAGAAGAAAAGGAATGTTGTGGAGTTTTTATCATTAAAACAGACCTTTTCAAAAGAAATATAAATATCTGTAGTGACTCTCACAGAATAAGGATGGGACTCATCTGTCTAGTACTGTTAAATCAGCATCGTGTACTCTGCTGAAAGAGAACAGAAATGTATCCAAATGTCAGGGCTGAGTGCACTTCTACACAAAAGGAAGGCAGTGCCTTGCTCATCAGGAAAGGTTGTAGTTCCCAGACTAAGGCTAGGACTAGCCCATTCTAAGCTGAAATGGTTTTGCTGCCCAACAAGAAACAGCTCCTCTTCCCTTTGTGTCAATGAAAGCTTTACAGAAAACCCTAAAAATGGATATCTAGACTAAACTCTATTGACTCTATGTCCCGAACTGTAGCAATATCATTACAAAAACAATAAATGGCTCTGGTAGTACAAATAACTTGTAGTACAAAATCAGTGCAGTAGAAATTAATAAGATTTTTTTTTTCTGAAACTATATTCCCAGGAATGTTTCAACAAGATACTACAATGACTATTCACCAGAGATTAACAAAGCTTTAGAACCACCAAAAGAATAAAAAAGTAATTTCAAATAAAATATTGTATTGAAAAAGGGAAACAGAAACAAAGGAAATATTTATTCTGGTTAGAACAGTCTCTTATATGTTTGCTTAGGCACAGCTGGTAAAGAACTGTAAAATTACCTGTATCAAAAAATGCTGGCTCTGCCTCTTGCCAGCAGGATGATTTTGTACAAGTCATAATCAACATAGCAAATTCGCCCTGCAAAATATCAGTACAGCAATAGCCCACACTGCCTATTTCATATCCAACAGAAGTGTCATCCTCCTCCTCTCAGGAAAGCAGCTTCCTGCACACCATGCCATGTTTGATCTCTCTTTTATCTCCTGTGCCTTTTTGAATTGCCAGCTGGGAATCTGACTCCAGGCTGACTTATGGGGTTAGGAATCTATTCCCAAGACAGTTGTGTGCCCCCTCTGCGTTCTCAAGCAGCTCATGTATCCTCTTACAAACCTTACTGTGTCCTAGAATGGTGCTTTAATATTTGCTTGTTGGTGGAAAATCACATGCACTACACCTGTAAGCATTAATGCCCAGATCCCCTGGCACCTGCCTTTCTCTCAGCATTGGCAGGACAGGTGCTGCAGGGTTTCCTGGGCAGCTTCTTGTGACAACTGTCTGGCCCCATAAGAAGAAAGTAACCACAATGGGGATATGGACTAAGGATGTTTGCCTGGACAGTGAGGGAATTCAAAATCCAACAAAAGTGAAGTGTTTCTGTGGAAAATGAACTGTTCTCTTACTGCACCTGCAGGAATTAATAATTGAATCTAATCTTTTCCCTACTGGGCAAGCAGTTCTGTGCCATTTTGGCCATGAAACGAGGGGAGCCTCAGAAATCTCATTCTCAGTAAGATCTGTGATCACTATATCCTAACAGGAGAATTTTTATGTAGGAAAAATAATAGACTTTACTGTAGGATAGGACCTCTGACTTGGACATACAGAAAAAGATTACTCCAGTCTCATCTTAAGGCAGATTTTGTGGTGTTCTATTGCATGGAAAACGACAACAATTTTCAGCAAAGAAATACTCCCATATTGCTTATAGCAGATGTGGCTATGTTGACACACAGTCTCAGGGTTTGTTTTCTTAACATTTTGATTATATTTTGCCAATATTTTCTTTTAAAAGTAAAAATATTACTTAAATGATTTCCACAGTTTTCATTGCTTGTTGCTCTAAAAAGAGACTCATCAGATGGTTTGTGTTAAAGGATTTTCATAGCCCTTTCTTGGCCTAAAATGAAAATTCACGTCAGGAAACCAGAGTAGAGAGATATTTCTGCTAGAGCTAGAACTGATGAGATTTCTGGGTCTAACTCATTTGAGAAAAGCTCAGGTGCAGTAAACAGCACCATGAGATTGACTGGACAGGTGCTACCTCAAAAACAAAGGCTAGAGCACATCTCACAATGATCGAGGGCAGTTTATGTTTTGATTCAGTAAGTTATTAATATGACTCATCGTATGTTACCAAATATCACACCCAGCAAGTGAAAATTGAAACATATGCCTGTGAGATATAAAAGGGAGCTTTTACAAGAGGCCTTGGCAGAATGGGTGTGAGGGAGGGGTAAGAACAGGGAGAGAAGAAAAGAGCTTTTCTTGCTGTTTGCTACATCAGGTAAAATGAATGCATTGAAATTTTCCAGTAAAGGAAAATAGGCAGCACCCAGATTTTTCTTTCTCGCTAGCCTTCCTTCTAACCCCTAACAAAGAATGAGATGAGGACAGAAAAGCAGTGTATGAAGACATCATAGCACTTGCAGAAAATGAGATGAGGTGTTTCTGATTCCTCCTGTTTCTCATTCCTTCAGCCTTTCCCTAATCCCAGGGCCCACGCAAGGGCAGAGGAGCATGCACGGATATAAAAAGGAAGGCTTTTTGAAGTTGTCCCTGAGCTTAGACCAATACCTATTACAGTTTCTTAACCACTTCCCATAGGAAGAATTCGCCAGGCTAGTGGGAAATTATACAGGGAAATTACAGTCTCTTTATGTCTCTCCTCCCGTTATTTTGAGGAAGAACACCACTAGATGGCACTGGGAGCTGTGACCACCCTGGATGGAGCTGCAGCCTTACCTGTAAGGGCGGGCAGCAGGAGTGCAGCAAGGGCTGCTGCTGAACTCGCCGCCCTGCTCGGGACACTGCGTTTACATGACAGCAATAGTTTTTCATATCGGAATAAAACTGAATGATCAGTATTTGACTGCCCTTTAAACCACACTCGAAATTGTATCAGCTGTCTGGTGTAATGGCTCCACATGCTATTAAAGTGATGATAAAATAATCAGGGACTAATGTTACTATTCACATTATCAGCCACATTGTTTTCAGTCCTTTCAGACCTGGGCATGGGGAAGAATACTGAGTTAGTAACATCTCCTAACCTCATTCACAGGGTTGGCAAAACCACAGAGCAACTGTATTTTGCATAAGGTTGTATAGTTTCTAGTGGGCAAAAAACCCTCCTCCTGTGAAACTGCATGAAGATACATTTGAATAAGGGTCTCGCATACATACATACATACATATATGTACTGCTTACATATATGTAATTAATATAATTGAGAGAGCATGTATAATAAGTTTGTGATCCTAGCTGTCAGTCCATGGTATTTTTACATCCAGTCATGTAATATTTGAGATACTATAAATCACATATCTAAAAGAAAATCCTGCCAACACACACAAAAGAATGCATTTATCATCCTAAATCCAATATATAAAACATATGCTACTTGCAGACCATATGTTAGAGATCTTCCCCTCCCCTTCTCTCTGTGTGAGAAACTGGCACAATTGCTGTCTCTAAGCAGAAAATCTTCACGTGAATATGCAGTTCTGCCAATTCCACACAGGTGAAGAGCCATTAATTCCAACCGGACTCATTCACTCCCAGAATCAGGACACAGCAAAGTGGTTGCTTTAATGCTGCATAGTATCTTGAGATAGCCAAGCTGGGACTCCAAGTACCCTCTCTCAGCCTGAGCTCTCCAGTAACTCTGCCCTGAATGCCCTGGGAGTGCTGAGCAGAAGCTGCAAGCAAAGGAACCAAGCAGTGGGTTTGGCAGAGACAGGCAAAAACATCCAAGCTCAAAAAAAGAAAAAAAAAATTATCTTTATGGCTCTGCTTCCCCAATAAAGAGCCAGTCTCTGTGTGAAAGGAATACTTATTTACAGGTTAAAAAGAGCCCAGGTACTTCTGCACCTCAGTGGTTGCTGCCTGTTCAACGTTCAGATGACTTGCTTGGTGCCAGTGCTTCCAGCAGTGAACACATATTTCTATTCCTTATTCTCATAGGCACTGTCTAGATAAATCTTTTTACTAAGAATTTGTGATACACTTGTCTTCCCTTACTGTCCCAGAACCAACAGGACAAAGCGCACGCTGTACCAGTTAAGATTACTTTAAAGAAATCCGGGTTTCATGTCTCAGAAGCTCCCTTCAGTGTGACTTCAATTCCATTAATACACACTGCACTCAGGTTCCTTCCTCCAGCTGTTTCCTGATGAAAGATTAAGGATTAACAATTTGAGCATTGTTATTTCCCCATCTCGAATCAGTTCAGCAGTACAGTCACTGAAAAATTTCACATGTAGGTCACAAAGAGTGAATATTGTGGGTTTTTTGGTCGCTAGGGGAAATCTGATGTGGAAGCTTTGACTTCTATAAAGACAATTCTTTAAGTAGAAATATTTCTTAGGTGTGAAGCCAAATTATTCAGTTCAGTCTCATCAAACACTGAAAATCCCAGGAGGTAATTTTTTAATCATTCCATGATACTCACAGGCAAAGTAAGACACCCAAAAGTTAAGAAACCAGATGTATTTTAAGAGACTGTGAAAAGTTCCTTTGGAATTTAATCAAGACTCAGAGTAATGAAAAGAAGTCATTTCCCATATGCTGCTGTTCAGAATTCTCTGTAGCATCAGGCAAGATGTTACACCCATGTCATAGGTCTAATCATCTGCAACTGCAAGTAATTCCTGAGCAGGCAACAATGTAGTTGGGAAATGCTGACGTCTCCGAGAGGAGACTGATGTGAAGCAATTATTTTAAAGGTTGCCAGAGATCTACAAAGCAATACATAAGCCACTCCACAGAGAAGTGAAGGTACTTTCTCCACAGAGAAAGTCTGCTGGGCTAGTGGACACAGATCCTTGAGAAGCCACACAGAGAAGTGAAAAACTTTTGGAAGCAAAATGTACTTTTTTCTGGCCACTAAAATATTTTGCTTTGAATGTCTGACTTTTCACTCCAGCTTTGAGAGGAAAAGACAGAACCATTCACTGAGCATTAGCAGTATTCCCAAGATTTAATGATCCCAAAATTTAACTTTTTGGCAAATTAACTTTTCTACAGAGAAGGAAAAGCATAATCCAGCTCCACATCTCCACTGTAGGAACCTAACTCTGAATACTCAGAATAATTACCAGCTCTGATCAGAGGAAAAGTTCTGTTGCTCCTGTGAAGCATAACTCTAATGCTGACCCGAATCAATTTTTTGTTTGCAATATTCATCCTCTGTTTTTAATTATTAGGAATATTAAACCTCAAGTTTAAGAATATTTCCATTCTATGCAGTTGATACAGACATAAATCTACCACTGGTGTACAATGAACTAGTTCTTTGCCACTACAGAGATCCATCATAAACTAAAATAAAATCAACATACACACTCTAGCTGCTGTCTGTAAATTTGGCCAGTAGAAGTACTTGGACAGGTCTTCCATAGGTCCTGGCTGACTTCCCACAAATGACCTGGTTAAGCCACTGCTCATTCAGAATTCCCCAAACCCAGAGTGCAGCAAACCTGAACCCAGATAATGTCTATCCCCAGAGGTGTTTGGCTAAATTTCTAGATGCTAATTAGGTAGTGAGATGTAGGTCATCCAGCTGTGGGTTGCAGCAAAGATAGATGAAAACCAGCTTAACAGAACAGCTGACTTCACAGTTTCAACTTTCCAGAACTTTGAATAAATCTGGAAACCTTTGAGCCTGCCGCCTGATTGACAGCTCCTTCAGATTATGAATATCTTTACATAGGTCCCTTTTAAAAAGTAGACTTGGCTCTGTCCCGTCATCAGTTGCAGTGTCATGGATATTTGTAGCATTGTGGCAGAAAGGTGCACACAATCAATTTTTTTCTTACACAGACAGCTAATCCACAAGGCATAGTAGATAGATGATTGTCTCCTTCCTCAGTTGTTCTGAAGTTTAAGGGTCTCGCATACAAGGAATAAAACCTGAAAAATAACTTTCTCTTTTCTTTGGAGATGGTTTCTAGCCCAAAGACATCCAAAACCATGCTGCAAAGATAGGAGTTTGTTGAATTTTTTCTTTGTCAAATAGTAACATCCATTTCCAGTTCTATTTGTTAGAATGCAGTACATTCACATAATCTCATTCCAAATTAACTCCAAAGTTCCCCAGCACTGAAGGAAACACAAGGTTTATCCATATCCATCTTGCTATAAACTTTGAAGTCTTAAGAACAGAAAGAGGGAGTTCTTGTACAACAGCTACTATTGGAAAACTGAGTGTCTGAAAAAGTGAACACCTTGTCTATGCAGACCAGTCTCGAGACAGACCAATGATTACTGAGTTGCTGAAAATAAACACCTCTGATTTCAGCCTCAGAGTTTTCCCCCTATGCTATTGGATTTCCAGCCTTTTCTTTCTGTACCTTTATAAACTGATTTCCCTGAAAGACGTGTATACTAGAAATGGATCCCTCATTTTTAATGCTGAAAGGCTTGAGAGTTTATCAAGACCAGGAATTTTCTTCAGAGAAAGACTTCCCCTTTTCAGAGAAGGAGGATTTTTGACATTTTTAACATGCTTATGTTACAGAAGTCAGGCAGCCCCTGGCTTCCCTCTACCAGTAAGAACAGCTAGAATAAAATAACTATGAGTCTGAAAGCCCAGTTCCAGTTCCCCACAAATACAATCGCTCCAATTAACATTAGTACCATCCATGGATACACAGAAGAGAGCAAAAATTTTGTAGCTCTCTAAAGAGATGGAAAACTGCACAAATATTGATTTCCTTCTTCCTCCCTATGCCTTAGGTCATGAAATATTAACACTGCCAATACAGTAACAGTCTATGCTTTCACATCAAGCAGTAACTTAAATAATTAATCTGAGAGAATAGAGGACAACTCTGCAGAATGGATAAGCAAGGGGTATCCCTGTATGTCAGGAAGGGTTTCACTTGTTGAGAGCTTAATGGTGGTGATGAGAGGGTTGAGCATTTATGGTTAAGAATCAGGGAAGGCCAGCAAGGCAAATATCATGGTGTGAGTCTGTTACAGACCACCCAACCAGGATGAAGAGCCAGATGAAACATTCTCTGAGCAGCTGGGAGAAGTCTCACAACCCATGGCCCTTGTTCTTTTGGAGGGCTTCAGCTTACCAGATGTCTGCTGGAAGTACAACACAGCAGAGAGGGAACAGTTTAGGAGGTTCCTCGAGTGTGTGGAGAGAACTTCCCAAAGCAGCTGGTGAGGGAGCCAAGCAGGAAAGGCTCCTGCTGGACCTGTAACAGAGTAGGGCTGGGGGTGAGCTGATGGTCAGAGGCTCTCTTGGGCACAGTGATCCCAAAATGATAGTTCTTGTTTCTTGGGGAAGTAAGAAGGGGGATCAGCAGATCTGACACCTTCCAAAGGGAGATTTTGGCCAGTTTAGGAGACTGGTTGAGAGAATCTCTTGGGAGCCCGTCCTGAGGGGGTGAGGAAGCCAGGAAGGCTGGATGTGCTTCAAGAAGGAAATCTCAAAGGCCTGGAAGCAGGCCCTTCCTGTGTGCCAAAAGATGAGCCGGCAGGGAAGAAGACAGGCCTGGCCGAACAGAGATTTTTGGCTGGAACTCAGGAAAAAAAAGGAGTTTATGACCTTTGGAGGAAGCAGTGGGCCACTTAGGAGGACTACAAGGATATTGTGAGGTTATGCAGGACAAAAATTAGAAGGGATGAAGTCCAACTAGAACTTAATCTGACTACTGCTGTAAAAGACAACAAAAAACATTTCTATGAATACAGTAGCAAAAAAAAAGGAGGGCTGAGAATCTCCCTCCTTTATTGGATGTGGGGGGAAACACTGGCAAAGGATGAGGAAAAGGCTGATGTACTCAATGACCTTCTTTTCCTCAGTCTGTAGTAGTAAGACCAGTTGTCCTCCAGGTACCCAGCCTCTGGAGATGGAAGAAGGGGATGGGGAGCAGAAAGAAGCCCCCATAATCCAAGGGGAAATGGTCAGCAACCTGCTACACCACCTAGACATGCAAAACACTATGGGACTGGATGGGACTGGGATGGAAGCCATAGGGAAGCATTAGCCACAGGGATCCAGAACAATCCCCACAGCTGAGAATGAGCTCTGCTGGCTCTTTGCTGCCCTTTCCAGAAGGGTTCCCCAGCATGGCTTTCTGTTCTTTGTGTACAGCAGCAGGGGAAGGGGAGGGCTGAATATATTTGAGGCCAGAATGCCTGCCACCAAGAGAAGGAAGAAGGAACTACATTCCCAAGTAATTGCCCAGCTTCAGAGAAGGCCGGGCAACTGAGGACCAACATGAAGAACTTTCAGTGGAGATTTAGTAAAACTACATTGACTTCCTGTGATGGCTTAGAAATTACTGTGAAACCACATCTTGACAAACCTTTGGTTGAACAACAGGATTACATTTTGTTATTAGGGAGAGAGTGCAGGGAATATTAAATGCTTTAGCCAAGACATTACCCTAATGCTATTTTACCACACTTAGGTACAGATGATTTTTTAAATATGTGAGCATTAACATTCTGCCTTTCTAATTATGCAGGCCTAGACTTTTACATCATGTTTAAGAGGTCATAAATTTAGTGTAATAAATCTCAGCTAAAACATTTAACACAAAGTGTGTTCAGTACTACTTAGAAACTACTTTTAAATGCCACATTTGCAGGGCTCAAATATTTCCATGAGATTTTGAGATCATCAAATTCTTTCTTTCATATTGTGGGCTTTTCATGCCTAAAGAATACTCCCAAGAAGGTTTGAACATTCAAGGGTGATTGTTCAAAACAATATTAGGAAATAATGTGAGATTAATTAACATCTGTCTTCTTCTGCCATTAAATCAATTCTGCCTGCATTTGAACTGTTGGAGAAACCTCAGTTGCAAGCCTTGAATTGCAGATTGCAGTGATCTTTGCAAAGTAAGGCAAGTAAACATGCACATTCCTTTATGCCTTTGGCTTTCTTGGCCTGAATGTGCAAGCTGACTACAACAGAGAAGACCATCAGCTGCTGTAGTGTTTTCAAAAGAGGAGATGAGCTCAGAGACTTAATCCTAAAGATATGCACCTAATTCATGAAGGCAAACTGTGTAGCAGAAAACTGAAATGGCATATTGGCTTAAAGTGTTATGGAGAAAGTTGAGTGTGAAAAGACTTGTTGATCATATCTGAGCTGCCAACACATCTCCAAATTAATAAAGAGGGAGGGAAAATAACTTCAAAAATTGCTTCATTGCTGTAAATCAACCCCCTTTTATGGGGTTTAAGACACCCCTGAGCAATCCTTAAGGCTAGCTCACTCTCCATATCTTTGCCTGGTTTGTTCTGAATGAGCAGCAAAACTAATTAGAGCCTTCAAGTGGTTAATTACTCAAGTCCATATGATTTTTTTGTTAGTCCCTTGTAACAATACCCCATATTGCATTTGTACAGAGACATTGTATCCTTATATTTGATGTGTGATGGGAATTATTTTCTCATGAAAATAACACCTTGACAATTCCTAAGATACCAACAATACATCTTCTGACCCTATGACTAGATTGATGGATGAAAGAATATTATTTAGTGATTCATTCTTCTGTGTTTGCAGGTTAGTTTATAGATGCTTCTATAGCAGGATTAGAAATTTATTTTGACACTGACTGAGTACCAAACACAAACACAGCGAACAAGCCAGTCTCTGAATGAATTAAATCCATGAGCTTGTAGAAACAAGTACAGGTTTTGTAGCACAACCTGCAATCAAATAGTGAATTTGTTGGAGTGCTGGAATTTACTGCATCTTGACTATCAGCTGTCTTTCTAACATGTCTGGAATCTGCTCAAGGAAGACCTAGGCTGGGCATTCCCTTCCAAGCACTGGAGACACATTCCTGCAGGACTAGGGATAGATAGATAGATAGATAGATAGATAGATAGATAGATAGATAGATAGATAGATAGGTAGAATCATTTTCTAAGGCTTTCCTCAATTCTGACTGATCGCCTATAGATAGGAGAAGGCAAAGGAGACAGCAATCCACTCACTGGAGCTTGCAGGAGCAATCCAGCTGGGTTTTAAAATGTTCAGCTAAGGAGACACCTCCCTCAGCCCCTTTGCATCCACTCAGGAATATCTCAGACCTGGACAGCAGGCAAGAGCAAAGCAGTGCTGAAGACTTGATGACCACAGTATGTGTTATGGCAAAGTTGTTTCAGACAAGTTCTAGTCTGACTCTGTGGCCTAAGGGCTGCCAGCAGTCCTGGCAACACTATGTTATCCCTGTTTCTGCCCTGCAGAATGAAGCTTGCAGCTTCCTTCCCCAGCCTCTTTGCTTTCAGTGTCCTGAGTTTGACTTCATAATTACTTCATGAGTCTAAACTTATTCCACAGCAACCAGATAGAGTTCTCTGTGGAGTTTCCCAAAGGAAAACTTGAGGGTGTGTTTGCCTACAGTTATATAAATAGCCTGACCTATTTCAAATACCATTTTTCAGTTCTTCCAGGCACAAGTACTCACACCTTCACTTGGGGAGTTTCATCACAACATCCTCTCTGTGCTCTCAAGGTAATTTCTTTTTAAACACCAACAACATCTTCCATAATAAGGCCTTTATCCTGCATACTGGGAATGGCAAAATAAATAAAATGTCACTAATTTGGCACAATAGGCTGTTCTGGCAAAGTTAACCTATTTTTCTTATTCTGACATGTAAGACAGACTGATCCAAAGGCAATCATCTGAGATTAAGTCAAAATGGAAACAATAACTTTTCTGCTGAAGCCTACTCAGGCATACAGAAATCCAATATGCAAGGTTTTACACACCTTTCAGCAAAATCAGAGTTGTAAATGTAGATTCTGTCACTTTAGAGTATCACTTGTGTTTGTGGCATTCCTCAAAAGATTTCTGACTCTTAGATGAATTAAAAAGTGGAATAGGGATGTCCTCTTCTGACATGCATTTCCCTTGTTGATAAATAAACTTAAGGTCTACTCAAAATAATTAATTCTCCTTAAGATTCTATTATAAAACCACTGGCAATAATTCTTTATTACTTTTCCCAGTACCAGCAACAATGCCCAATTCACTACTCCTTATGTAGTAGTAATAAACCTCTTGGAAAAAGAATATTCTTTGAGAGTATTTGAATGATGGCTACATTTTGTTTGAATGATAGCTTCATTTATTTCATAGCACACATGCAAATATCGTCAGACACCTCAGAATCCTCTTATTCAGTAAAGCTTACTTCAATAGCATGAAGAGTAAAAACAGAAGGCTTGACTAGGAATTAATCTCAGTCTTCTTTTAGATGCCGTAACTACGTCATTATTCAAGGATCTAATTATTGCATCAGCTTTTCAAGTGTAATTATTTTTTCATGTTGCAGAATGTTTGCATTGTTTAAAGGAAGACATAACCCATAGATCAAGAATGTGCTCTTAAATGAAACTGTTTCCGTTTAAGAACTACTCCAAAATAAGCACTGAATACACTCAAAAGACCAGAAGGAAGCAAGAAAATATTCTAAGTTTATGGAGGGTGTGGCGTCACATTTTAGGCTAAATATACAGGGGATGTTCACTTCCCAGCAGTAAAGTCACAGTCACTTAACACATTGTTTTGTGTCAACAGAGCTGCTGAAACTGGCCCGATCCTAGTCTGGAACAATGGTCCAGGTAAACACTCCAGCTCATCTTAAATTTTCATTAAGGCAGCCCCACATTCCAACTACATAAATTTACTCTGTAGAGGAGGATGAATAAATTAAACAGAGTTTTGTGCTATTTTTACTAGGTGGTTCCTGCCATCTAAATGAGACTGAGAAGGCTCTATTTATGTTAAGAGTACAGTGAACTGAAATATGAGCAGCTCTTAACTGCCCTGATAGATCATCTGGAGAGCTGACATGCTTCACATGAGCCAGTGATTTATTCCTGTAAGTAAACAAGGCACATTAGAGCAGGACACAGTAACAATGAGCACTTGAAAACACAAGACCTTTGAATCTAGCCCAGGGGCCAGGAAAGGTTTTCATTTAGCAATGCTGTCATGCAGGAAAGTTAAGAACACACACAGGAAGTAATTACAAATGTCTTGATGACTGGGGGGGAAAAAAACATTTTTGGAGGGGTAACTCCTTCTATACTGGAAAATTTATAAACTTTTGCTAATAATAAGAACCACAGTGCCCTCCAATTGTGAAAAAGCACCAAAGCTGCTGGTGAAAAGGAACATCATACCTTTGATGTCTGATTAGAGATGTGCTGTGCAAAACAAATGTCTTTGCAGTAATATATTCTCATTCCCAGTCTTTTTGAGCCTGTTAAATCTCTTTCCTCTGCTCACACAGATCTGACCTCTCCGTAGAGATACTCCTTCCCCTGCAAAGTAATCATTTTGTTTGTAGGAGAGGTAGAGAGAATATAACACAGAACAGAAAGTGATAATTTCTTTGCACAGAAAGTGACAATTTCTTTCAACCACTCAAAATAAATATTAAAAAAAAAAAAGGACTAAAAACCTATAGGGTTTTCTGAAACCAGAAACATTCAGGAAGGAGGGAGTGAATTTCAAGGTAAAACTCCTATACTGTGCTCTTTATTTATTGGTGTTTGCATATCTGCCTTTTCTCTGTATTTTTTTCCCAAAAGGCATGGCTCTTCATATAGACTCCTACGCTTGTGCTAAAAAATAATGGTACATGACAGGTAGGAGAACAGAATCCCAGCTCTGCTGAGTGCAACACTGCATGCAATACTAATACTCAACACAGCAGACAGCTAGGGTTCTGCTGTCCATGGAGTTTCTAATACCCTTTTCCATAAGTATAATTTTTTGCTTTTTCCATTCAAAGCACTATACTTTCTACAAATACATTCTCTCCATAGTCATAGTGAAGATTCCTCAGCAGCTGAACAGTAGGAGATTTTAAAGAAAATCTCATTACCTTGGAAAATAACTTTTTTCCAATTACTCTGGATAATTAAATACAGCTATCAGCCAAGGACATTCTTCAAAACATCAGTGTTCTCATTGTTTTAGGCATGCACTTACCCCTGCATTACAATCTGCTCTGCATTAGCATTGGAGTAGAAAGGATTCCTAGAATTTGTCATTTAAAGTGGAATTGTAGATTAAATTAAATTATTATTCCTTCTTCAAT